>VXBB01001094.1:370831-382272 GCA_013399915.1 Illadopsis cleaveri | reverse complement strand
GGGAGCCGGAAGAGAGTGAGTAAAGAAAAGAAAAAAAAAAAAAAAAAAGGCAAAAAAGGCGTGCTTTACCAGAAATAGGCCATGATGGGAATAATTGATCTTGGAGAAACCAGGACGGAGGAAATGTAGGACCAGAGTCTCAGATTACAAGTTGTGCAAGTGTCACTCCGGAAGTAAAACTCGAGATAATAGCACTCTTCAGCAGGACCTCATCTAAGGCCTTTATTCAACTAGCATGGCATCACATTTAGTCACATCAATTTAACTCACAATTTCAATTTCAGTATCTTGTCCCATTCCTGGACATTTCTATATTGTCCAGAACAGCAAAACTTTCACAAAGACGTGGCTGAATCATTCATTAATTCCTGCTAGAAAAACAGACGAGTCTCTGAAATAGTTTAGATAGAATGTTTTTTAGATATATTCCAGAAGAAAACAGTAGTTTCCCATCCCCATATTTCCAGAGATACAATATTGCTTACATATTCTTGGTGGGACTGGTTATCTATCTTGGTTCTATCTTTTTCTGTGGGTTAAAAGAGGAACACTCACAGTTTCAAGTGTGAATTATAATTTATAAGCGTTTTTTGAAAGGAGCCTCTTCAATATGATCTGTTCCTCTCCCCTCTTATTTGTGCTGTGTCGGTAAGGATGTGTCTTGAGCAGTGTTTGCCATAGCATTTCATTAACACCACCACATGCACCAGCAGGTACTTTCCTCACTAAATGACCACAGCATTGGTCCATATATTTAAAATTCTGTGATGCTCAGCTCTTGAGTAGAAACTCTGAGAGAAAATAGCAGCAGCTCGACAGAGGGCTTTTTTCCTATTTGGATTTGTTAAATGATAATGTAGAAAAATGGTGGGCTTTATTGAACAGAACTGGCATTGACTGTACATCCAATCTATGTATTTCTTTGGAGAGTGCAATCTGAGACCTGTAAACCAGCTGTCAGCGCCATTTTACTGAAGTCTATGATTGTGGTTGTTCTGAACCAAGCCAGGTTTGATGTAATAAAACTGGATCCTGTTCTGCACAGGCACACGATATCCTGTTCTGTTTTAGTATTTCACACAGAAAACTCTGAAAGCTCCCTCAGTGCCCCACAAGTAATGCACAAACCTGCTAATTTTTTGTAAATTAAAAAAACCCCAGTAAATGAGGGATCTCTAACTGATGAATGGTCATTTGTAATAATTCTAGCAGAGACAATATGCAATTTGTGTGAGCAGTAGTTCAACCTTAGGTAGTGAAGGCACTCAGAACTCAGCAGAGAGCTGAAAGGTCTCTCAGCATGGCTATCTGCAATTTAGAGATATTCAGACTACATTTAAATGAGTTGGCCCAAGTACTAGAAGCAGTTTAGCTGCAGAGGAACAGAATTCAGTGCAGGGAATTTATTCCACCTTTAGCTGAGAAAGACCCTGCCAGAATCAATTTTTAATTGCCTGTATTCATAAGCTCTGAATCTGAGATATAAACAAAGGGAATGGAAAATTCTCACTTATAATTACATTCTTGAGAGACAATTTGCTTGACAGGAATGTTAATTACAGACTGCTGAGGACAGCTTGGTAGGGAAGAAACACATCACTTGTGGATTTCTGTTGGTGAATAACTCAAACCAGCATGATCTTAAATGTAGGTGTCCCAACATGTGTGCTAATAAAGTTAATGAAAAGGGGGTGATAGGCATGTCTGGAGTGTGTAAAAAAAAATGCCCTCATTCTCGTTTCCTAGAAACTACACTTTGGGATGCTTGTGCTGTGATCGCGTGCAGCCAGTAGTAGAGCATCATTAGATTATTAAATTTTTTTCCCTAAAGTTTTTACTGACTATGACATAAGGTAATTAGTTTGGACTTCATTATGATGAGAAAAGAGGACTTAATCACTGGCCTGGAAGATGGTGGTTGCCTAGGGACCAACAATCATAACCTGATTATGTTCAATATGGGATGTATGTGCTTTAGAAAAGCTATCTGGTCAAAGCTGAGGGAAATAATGAACAGCAGAGAGAGGGAGGAGAGACAGCAAGAACCCTGTGGATGGAAGCAGATGTTAAAGAGTAGGTTATATCTCAAAGCACAAGGTTCCACACTTTATGCTTGTATCATATGAAGATGTGACAATTCCTTTTAATTAGAAAAAAACCCAGCAAGTAAAATCAAAACCATCCATCAAGGATCATTATTGGGACCAGTATTGAAGATGCTATTTAGCATCTTCATTAATGACATAAATGAATGGATCCAGTGCATCTTCAGCAGATTTGCAGATGACACCAAGCCGAGTGATGCAGTTGACATACCTGAAGGACAGGATGCCATCCAGAGGGGCCTGGACTAGCTGAAGAAATGTGCCCTTAGGAATTTCATGAGGTTCAACAAGGCCAAGTGCAAGGTTCTGCACCTGGGTTGGGGCAACCGCCAGTACCAGCACAGGCTGGGGGATAAACAGATCAAGAGTAGCCCTGGGGAGAAGGACCTGGGGCTGCTGGTGGATGAGAGGCTGGACATGACCCAGGCATGTGCACTCACAGCCCAGAGAGACAAAGGGGTCCTGGGCTGCCTCCAAAGCAGCGTGGCCAGCAGGGCAAGGGAGGGCATGCTGTCCCTCTGCTCCTCTCTGGTGAGACCCCACCTGCAGTGCTGCATCCAGCTCTGGGGTCCCAGCACAGGAGGGACATGGACCTGTTGGAGTGAGTCCAGAGGAGGCCACTAGGATGGTGGTTGGGACGGAACACCTCTCCTACAAGGAAAGGCTGAAGGAAATTGGTTTGTTCAGCCTGGAAAAGAGAAGGTTTTGGGGTGACCTAATTGTGGCCTCCCAGTGCCTTAAGGGAGCCTACATGAAAGATGGAGAAAAACTTTTTACAAGAGTGTGTACTGACAGGACAAGGGAAAATGGCTTCAAACTGAAAGAGAGTAGGTTTTGTTTAAATAATAGAAAGAAATTTATTTACTATGAGAGTGGTGAGGCACTGGGACAGGTTGACAGAGAAGCTGTGGGTGCCCCACCTCTGGAAGTGTTTAGGACCAGGCTGAATGGGGCTCTAAGTAACCTTGTCTAGTGGAAGGAGGCATGGGCATTGAAACTGTGATCTTTAAGATTCCTTCCAACCCAGGCCTTCTATGATTCTAAGATTCTGTGCTTATTTAGATGTATCTGTTAGTGTTCTCTAAGAATTCCTGAGTGTAAAGTGAAGAGATTACTCTTCCTACAGCATTCCACAGATCTTTAAGCACTGGAGAAGTTACAGAAGACTGGAAGATTCCTTAGGTCCTTCCAGAAAAACTGAAAATCATATGATTAGCTATTGGGTAATAAGCACTTTTCATGAAAGTAGTGGAAGAAGCATTGTAGAAATATGTAAGTAACAAATACATGAAAAAAATTAGGCAAACACAGAAAATCTTCAAATAAATTAACAACTAAAAGTGTTTCCTTAAATAAATTTCAAAATTCAGATTTTAACTATATGTTTCATCAAGCTATGTAACTGTATTTTAGAAAGGTACATGTGTCTTCATGGCATGTTGAATTAATGAAGTTAGAATCTACAACATCAATAAAGCATGTGTTTAGTGGAAGCAAGTCAGGGATCATAAGCTAAGAAGGTGAGAAGGTACCTAGGAAGGTACAAAGAGCTCTTTAACCAAACCAAGAAAGGCATAGCAAAAAATCAGTGTCTGTCAGCAAAAGTCAAACCCATTATGGAAATAACTGCAATTTTTGAAAGTGTAGCAGACTAATTGCTGGAAGAAGCAACCCAGGAAAGTACACTGTGTTACATTGTGGTTCCTGTTCCAATTTGCACAGTTCTGTTGCGCTTCAGGACAAGCCTTAGAGTTTTGTGATACTATGTAGCCAGGTTGCCTCTCACTCCCTATATTTAAACTGATGGCTGCTCTAATTGAAGGGAGTGGAATTATTTTTGGGACTCACCGCAAGAGCTTAGTCATTTTGCTAAATTGTCCCGTCATTATTAAATTATGAGTACCCTGTAATCACCTGATGTTGTGTTGCAGTTCCAGAAGCATGTTCAGCTTTTCCATCAACCATTTGAATGTGAGCAATACAACCTTGCTTTCAGTATAATTTTTGGCACCTCTTTCATGTTACTGGACTATCAGTGCCTGTCCTGGCTAGCTCGTTACCAAACTTTGTTGCTTGCTTGGCTGGAGTTGAAGAAAATGTGTGCAAATTTTCTAATATTCCATGTGCCATGCATGAGGGACGGTGCCTCAACTGTTTATGACAACATGATGGAAAGACACCTGCAGAGGAATGCTTGAAGCAATACAGCCCCACCACTCTTGCAGAAAAGCCCTGCAAACACACTCCTTGAGACACACAAATTCAGCTGATGTCAAAGGGCAAAGGCCCATTGGCTTCACTTTCAAGGGGCCCTTCTGAGGACACCTCCAGATTGCCCCCTGACCCCATCCAGTCCCAAACACAGTCAAGTGCCATCTGCTTACTAGAACTAGAATTGCCTTTTTTAACTGCCAAATGATCAGTTTGAGGAAGACAAGTCACTTGAACCAATCTCCTCTAAATGGGTATAAGAATTACCTAACTAATTTACTTTTATTTAATAAAAAACCCCAACTGACTGAAATCCCAAGAATATTGCCATTATTTTTGTTGTTATGTGTATAGAAAGTTAGAAAACAATAAGGAAATCTGTAAAAATTGACCCCAAAAAAGATACAAGCCCAATTAATCTGGGTTAACATAGCAGTATCATAGTTGAGACTTAAACCTGAGCCATTCTCTGTTGTGACAAAGATAAAAAACAGAAACATTATCCTTTCCTATTCCACTGAATGAAAACAGACAGTGATGCTTTACCTCGGCTCATTAAGTTAAAACATCAAATTATATAATAGGATACTGAGCTGGAAATGTCAGCCAGCTCTTGCCTGACAAATTAGGAGCAATCTTTGGATATTTATAGAGATGAATACCTTTACTACTCTGCTATCTGATCTCAAAAAGTAATTTTCAATATTGTAACGAGACTTATTCAAAGTTTATCACTAGCTAGTTGAAGCTCTCCCAAAGGGCTATCAAGCAGCTGGGTGTCCTTGTGCTCCCATACTTTAGCCTTTCCTGTGAAGCATGTTTTCTGAGGTCTGCAGCACCATGGACAATTAAGCATTTTTACTGTAGGACCATGTAATAATTGTGTAACACAAGATTTCTTGCTATTATGTGGAGAGATAGTCTGGGAAAAGAGACACAGAAGACATTGGAAAACATCTTTAAGGAAAACATCTCCCTGCATTACATGTGGCATATGCCTCCAGTAATTGTTTAATACATTAAAAAAGAGAGCTCATCAATCATTTTAAGCACTAGTGTTGGACCAACAGTAAATCCTCTTTGCAAATACAATCTTACTGTGGCAATTGTGTTGATGTTAAATAATAAACTGATCCTAAATAATAAACTCACATTCAGGCAGGCTCCTTTTGGAAGCTATGCTCTCATGGAAATCTTGAGCAAATTGTCACCGATTTTTTCTCTTTTTGAGCACATGCTTGTTCCAAAAACAAGAACAGTAGGTTGAAGGCTAATTTTGTGGACGAGGGGGTGAATGTGAGAATACTGATACATGTGGCCAAACTATATTGCTTTTGGCACACTGAGGACAGTTTTGGTAGCAGATAAGGCATACTTCATAGTAGAAAAAAAAGTATGAAAAAATCTTTTTGACCTACAGCATGTGAGCATTCTAAATAATATTTAAAAGGTGGTGATTTAGCTAAAACATTTTAACTGGAGGCTTTCCAGTACTTTGTTTCAGATCTTCAAAAACTTCATCACTAAAATCTGGATCCAGATAAGGAGAATGTGCCTGTTACCTTACCTCCAAGCCTACTCTCCCACCTGGCTTTAAAGTTTAGAGATTAAGCCAGTCATCAACATGAAAGATACATCTCACTTACTTGATTATGTGTGTTAGTCACTGAAGAAACTGTAACTTAAAGTTCAGCAAACAGGGAAAAAACAGCAGTCTCCTTTTCTTGTTTCAAGAGTAAACACCTGGACAAGAAGGTTGGCATGAAGATCATGGTACAAAAGGCCCAGAGGCTGTGAAAAATCAGTCTATTTCTATGTTTGCAAGAGAGAGGGGAGTGTGCTTCCATTCCTTCCTCTATTCCCTCTCAAATAAAAGCAAATAATTACGGAACAATTGTAGAAAGAGTTTGCGCCTCTCCTGTTGAAACACCTGCTCTTCCTCTGTATGTTAGAAAATGAACACTACAAGCATAAAACCTGTTGTTGAAGGACAAGGCCATAAGTGAAGGAGGAGATTCTTTTGTCCTCCTGAAGAGAGGCCCTTAGTGCCAGCAAAGGGACCGGGAAGGCCTTTTGTGTGTATTTCACTTTGCAGACCTCAGGGCATTCATTCCACTTAGTTATTTCTGCCAAAGTTTCAATTCTGCTACTCTTCTTAGGGGGACTGGCAGCCTGGTGGTCACTCTATTGGCAATGCTTTTGTTGCACACAGTCTTTGGTAGAGGTCCCTCTTTGAAATGAGTGCAGCCCTAGGGCAGCTGGATGCATTATTTGCATTATTTGGGAGCAAGATTATTCCTTGTCTCCCCCAAAAAGTAGACTGCCACTGGACTGAATTCTTGACTGCAAAGGTTATGAACAGAAATGCTGAAACCAGGTTTTACACATTTCACTTAAATTACCTCTTCAGCCAATGCCCTTCTGAATACATGGTCCGTGACTGTTTGGAGTGAGCTGTGCACTTAGGGAACTCTTACAGAGCTCACACTTTATTTTGGGAAATAAATGTGATTACTCTGTCTAGCAGAATTTTCTGGCACCACTTAAATATTAAAAATAACTTGTTCCTTTATAAGCAAAGTAAAACAGTTACAGATTACCATGATTTTATTGTATGGCTTTTAGATTTTCTGGCTCATTGCTAGACCAGGAAGCTTTACAATACAGTTCCAATGTACTTTCAGTATATACAAATAAGAGATCTCAGTTCAAGCTTTTAATGCACTTATCAGGACTCTAAAACTGAATTACTGTCATGGCTGAAAGCTGACATGTTATTCATCATCCAGTGAGATATCACTGTAAATAACAATTATTAATTGAATCAAACACAAGTAATATTCCATGAAGTTTAGGATATATTTTTCCCAAACAACAACAATGTTAATAGTCACTGTCTGCATACTGCAAATACCAAAGGAAGATACACCAGAGAAAGAAGTTCAGATCTTAATTACTGGGACATGATGATCCAAATTGCAATAATCACTCCCCCAAAAGAACTTCCAGAGATCTGCTGCAAGAATGGAAAGTCAGCTTGTCATCATTGCCTGCTGGAAGCCACTTGTTTTCTCACTGCAGCACCTGTTCAGTTTGCTGTTCTGCAAATCACTGAATTTAGAACAATCAATCAGTTCAATTTTGTCTTCACAAGCACTCTGTGTCTCCCTCATATGGGGTATTGGTACATCAGAGAACAGATTTTTCAAAAGATAAAAGAAAAACAGCAGCCATCATCTATTATAGGAAACAGACTAACGTGATACTCATTATATACACACACTTTCCTGTTTTATTTGCCTGACAATAATTTTCATGAGCTAAGATAAATCAGTACACTGAATTTCTTTTGCTATTTTTGGCCTTCGTGCTGTAGCAGTGCATCAGAGGTAAAACTCTTGGTTCCTCATGATTTGAGCATCAGAATAGAATGTTGAGTCTTGAGAAGTTTGCCCCTCCTGATGGAAAGACATGTCACATTATCTGTCCAAGGAGTGGGGCATGTGTGCAGAGGTCACATTGCTCAGGCAACTTACACAACAGTTTTTCTGCTCTGCATAAAAAGGATTTTAGTACTTAAAACTGTAAACCAGGTTGCCTCTATAAATAGAAGATAAAAGAGCCAACAAAAATGTACCTATAATCTATATGCATAGTTCATAAAAAGACACATTTGGCAGTAAACCAGGAGTTTGCTTTATGCCTTTCCTGTCTTGAGTCAGAAAAACTGAACTCCAGGGATCTCTGTCTATGCAGTATGTTGAAAAGTAAAGATATGAAATGTTCCCCTGATTAGAAGCTAAGAAAATCAAGACTTTTATTATATCAAAGAACTCATTAAAAATAACTATTTCACATCCTATTTAGGTAAAATTTATCCCTGAGACTGACAATGTAGAACATAGTTGGAATGGAAGGTTGCTTACAAAGCTGCTGTGGTGCCTCCACAGCTCAGGCCAAATGGGCTGCATATTTCTTTGGTCAGCCAGAAGACTGCTGCTGCCATGGTCTTGTTACTCCTGCTACCTGATGGTTTGTGCAAAGACAAATGGCACTGTGCTACTTTGAACCATTTCTAAAACTCTGGATCTGAAATCCCAGACTGGCAGACTGGTTTATTTTCCACTACATCATTCCAGTTGACACTACAAATGCATTGCACAACTGCCTTCAAATCCTGCCAGCAGAGTCTCCAGCACTGTCTGTCTCTATCCTATTGAACATATGCTGTCTCTGTAACACATTTATGAGGACAGAGACTGGCTGATTGTGTGGATATTTCAAGAAGCCTTTAAAAGCCCCCTAAACAGCCTGATTAACAGGCTTTGCATGTGGAAAATAGAGCTGCAACCACAGAGGTTTGGACTAGGCTGTTGTATGGGCCATGCCCCTGTTGTACAGTAGGGAAAAGGAGAAATAAAAGCAGTAGATGAATGTGTAGGGGCCCTAAAACTGTGAAACAGTCTCTATTTTTATGTCAAATGCTGATCAGGCTGTGAACCACTGCAAAAAGCACTGATACAAGGTCTCAGAGCCCTACTGAAGCACAATATTTGCCAGAACTCAAAACCAGGCTGGTGGTCAGCTGTCCTATGGCAACACAGGGCATTGTGCAAATACAAGAAGCTTTTGCCATGTATATTCCACCAAAAGAAAGGGACACATAGCAGATGAAGAAAAAATTAAGCTATTGCCCAAAAGCAGAAACAATGGGAGAGGTAATGAAATGACAGCCCCTGAAGTACAAATATTCTAGCTCCCTCCTGACTGTCCAAATGAAATTCATAGAATAGAAATATTTCTCATTAGTAAAATACAATGGGAAGACAGAGCACAATCTACTTCATTTGGAGTGCCTGAAATCTCCTGAGAAGAATAGAAATGCCGCAGCTCCATGTCATGAGGAGATGTATTTCCTGCTGATTCTTTCTTCCTTGGATTAATTTTTTTTTCTTGACATCATTTAATGTACTTGTTGGTGACATGAACAGTGGGATTGAGTGCACCTTCAGGAGGTTTGCCAACAACAGCAAGCTGTGTGGTGTAGTTGACCTGCTAGAGGGAAAGGATGCTATCCAGAGGGATTTTGACAGGCTGGAGATGTGGGTCCATGGTGGGTTACATCAAAGGTGGCATGCCCAGCAGACTGAGGGATGTGATTTTGCCCCTCTGCTCCCTGCTTGTGACACCCCTTGTGGAGTGCTGTATCCAGCTCTGGGGGCCCTGACTTAAGAAGGACATGGACCAGGGGAGGGCCATGAAGATGGTGAGAGGGCTGGAATACCTCTCCTATGAAGACAGGCTGAGAGAACTGGGGTTGAGAAGAGCCTGGAGAAGAGAAGGCTCCGGGGAGACTTTAAAACAGCCTTCCAGTACCTAAAGGGAGCTACAAGAGAGCTGGAGAGGGACTTCTCACTAGGGGCTGTATGACAGAACAAGGAGAGATGGCTTCAAACTGAAAGAGGATAGGTTTGGACAGGATATCAGGAAGAAATCCATTACAATGAGGGTGATGAGACTNTCCATGTCATGAGGAGATGTATTTCCTGCTGATTCTTTCTTCCTTGGATTAATTTTTTTTTCTTGACATCATTTAATGTACTTGTTGGTGACATGAACAGTGGGATTGAGTGCACCTTCAGGAGGTTTGCCAACAACAGCAAGCTGTGTGGTGTAGTTGACCTGCTAGAGGGAAAGGATGCTATCCAGAGGGATTTTGACAGGCTGGAGATGTGGGTCCATGGTGGGTTACATCAAAGGTGGCATGCCCAGCAGACTGAGGGATGTGATTTTGCCCCTCTGCTCCCTGCTTGTGACACCCCTTGTGGAGTGCTGTATCCAGCTCTGGGGGCCCTGACTTAAGAAGGACATGGACCAGGGGAGGGCCATGAAGATGGTGAGAGGGCTGGAATACCTCTCCTATGAAGACAGGCTGAGAGAACTGGGGTTGAGANAAGGTGTCCTTGCTCATGGCAGGGGGGCATGGAACTAGAGGATTTTTAAGGTTTCTTCCAACCTGGGCCATTCTATGATTTTATTGATGCCTTTTCAATTTTAAAACAATGCACTGAGGGTAAAAAGGGGTAAAGGATTATTGTGAGATACCAATGAGAAGAAATATAGATAATTAAAATAAGATTTTCTTTTAAATAATGAATATATAAGACATTATTCCCTTCCCCAAGGAATGATTTTTTTCTGCCAAAAGGGTAATATTGACTAAGCTGGAAAAACATTAGATCCAAATTGGAGACCTAACTGGAAAATTAGATACTTAATTAATACATACAGAAATGCATGAACTGTAAAATCTCTGGAATGGAAGAATATTCAGATAAGATTTCACTGGAAAATGAGAAATAGTATTTGCATTGATGAGTTAGATGCAGTGTTAATATACTGAAGAAGGCACACATTCTAGGAGGAAATCAATTTCTTTCTACATTCTGGTTGGTATCATTGTACTTGAAATTATTTGTATCTTATATATTGATATAAAAAGTAAAAAAATCACCATGTAAACCCCAACCCCTTTAAGATTAACGATTAATATTAAGGCTCTTTAAGACTTTAAGATAAATGTGGTAACTTTCAGTTGCAAAGTACACATATGTTAAATCATTAGAGCAGAGAAGCTAAATCCTTGCTGTTCCAAGGCGCTAAATCATTGGCAGTATGACTAAGAGAAAAACACCAGAGAATTAATATTAGAAGAAAAAAATCCAAGACCTAAGGCATCACAGAAAAAAGCTCTCCATAGAATGTGCAGAGATATTTGCTAAATCAGCGTAAGCAGTACAGATTTTAAGTAGAATTCTATGGCTTACCTGGAGTAAAGGTATTATGATGTCTCTCACTAAATGTTTGGCATGCTGTGTCTCAGGGGCTTTCTGTTCAAGTATTTGATCCTGATTATGTGATACAAGTCACCACCTATCTATTATATTTTCCATTCAGTGTTTTCTCCCCATCCTCCTTTTTCACCACTGTTTTTCTGTATCTTCTTTAGTCTTGTTGCAGTTGTTTCCTTCTTCCCTGTTTATTCCAAATATTATCATCAGTTATATCTTTCATTCTATTGTTACATCTACCAGTTCCCCTCTACTGCTTTTATGGTGTGGTGGT
>VXBB01001094.1:300621-370697 GCA_013399915.1 Illadopsis cleaveri | reverse complement strand
TTTGTTTGTTTGTTTGGTTTAGTTTGGTTTTTTTTTGACAAATACTTTTCTTTGAGACATTCAGCACCGTGGTTGTTTTGTGCCCCTGGGTGATATGAATTGGTAGACTGAGGTGGGGTGATAAAACTGTTGTTGTCAAGACACCTGTCACAAACCACAAGAGTTCTTCACAGAAATCTGGAAAAATTGCCTTGTTTGAGAAGCCTCAGGTACTCCAAAAACATAGGCATGTGTGAGAGTTTCTGTACTAGGAAATCTTAGTGTTCATAATGATCCATATGTTGAAGCATTAAATCCTCTAAAATACAATAGTCTTCCTCTACTTCTCAGTACACTATTACTGATTGAAGCTGTTTGATGTAAGCTGAGGAAAGAACAAACCACTAACGACTGTTTTGCCCTAAAAATCTGCACTTCTATTTCCTCTTCTGAAACTGGCAGAAAGAAACACTTTAAATATTGCTGGTAGTTCCAATCTAATGGCGAGCTTTGTGACAGTCACGCGTCTGACAGCATTGAAATGCACAGAGAACACTTAGTCTGACACATCAACAGATGTACAGCGAGGCTGAAATATTCTGGATATGCTGAATTTGCTGGGCATAACATTTAGCTGGGCATCTGTGCATGTAGCCACAGCATGTTCCAGTTCATGGCATGTGCAAATCCAAGTTTAATTACACAGGCACAGTGGTGAGTTGTCCAGAATTTCTGAATGACCAGCAACCCTCACAGAGTTTCTGCTGAGCGGCTGAGTGGATGTGAGTCAGAAGAAGAGCTAGAAAAAAAGAATGTGACAGGGGACCTGTAAAAGCAATTTGTGTCTTCTAGCAGCTGCCAAGATGGTAGGTACCCATCTGCAGAAACTCTATACATGGACTGTATTTAAGCATGCTCAGCACCAAGCTCTGCAAGAGGAGCTGAATAAAGGCACAAGAAATCTCCGATATCCTTTAGAAAAAATACTCAGGATTTTTGTGGATGAGTCCATCTGAAAACTGGAAAAGATTTAAATGAAATTCTTTTTCATTTCATTTCTCTCAGTCTCCAGTTTGTTACTAACAGGAAGAGTTTGACTCAGGCAGCAATCTAGATAATAAAGATGAAGGCAAGATTGAGATTGCAGGAGTTTAGGATGTAGAGAACCATGTCCCTTTGTCTCAGGAAATCCGTGGCTAGTTGGTGTGTTTGCCATAAGAGGCTGGCTGATGCGTTTGTGAATCATTTAAACAGCAAAGCAGTGAGGTGGCTGGTCAGAGAGGGGCCTTCTGTCAGCTGCTCAAACTGAGAAGGTCACAGCAAGGTCACTGATCACACGATCCTGTCCATCAGCTCATCCTTGCATATGGAGAGGGAGAGCAATGTGCTGCTAATTTTGTCCCTGACACTGAATTACTGTGACCGGAGGTCCAAGAGGATGGAAATGAGCCAGCCCAAAACTTGATGCGCTCTGTTTGAGATCTGTGAAAGTAGCACAGGCTGAAGCCAAACTGCCACACACTCAGCTGGGACAGTTGTGAGTTTTGACAGGACATCTGACTTTGTTAGGGAACAGATGCCAATCCACAACAATTAAGAGGAAGGAGATGGGTGAGGTAAAGATATATTTGCTCATTTCTTTGACTCATGGTCAGGCAGTAAGAAAAACTCAAAGAAACAGGAAAAATTGGTACCTCCCAGGGACAGCTGATCATGTGCTATTTCCCAAGCTGTCTATTCCTCCAGTCTGGCACCAGAGAAGCAGGACATCCCTATTTGATCTGCATCTGGCATCAGCCATCTTTCTGACTCATCAATATTCTTGATTTGTCACCACTGTTTTGTTCCCTACATCTGCGTTTCTCACAGCTTCTTCCATGCCACTCCTTAGACCCTTTAGATCTTCTTTTTTTCCCTCCCCTTCCAGAGGCACTTACCCAAATTTGCAACAAGAACTTGAAATTCAGAAGGCACCCCAGCTTCTTAAGTCTCACAGAAAGAAAACTGTCTAACCAGTTGATAGCAATTTCTACTTTCTTGTCAAAACGTAGACTTACTAGATTATTTCCATTTGAGCTCTGGAAGGAAGAAGGAAGGGTGTACAGTCTGGTCATGCTGAGAGCCTGGAGAAAGCTGACCTGCAGAGCTTTGCCATGTCTTACAGACCACACCATAGCTTTGGGTGCCCGGGCTCCTGGTGGCTGGAAGCTCGAGGGCCACTGAAATGTGGATGAGCAGAGGAGAGGAGGAGTTGGGTCCAGAGCAGCAGAGACACAGCACTCTGAATACACCTGCAGCAACAGGATGCAGCCTGACCTCAGTATTGCTGAGATAAAAGTGGCCTGCTGCAAACTTAGATGTGAGCTGCAGCCAGAGGGAACCAGGCAGAACAGTAAAGGGAGTCAGAGGATAAGAGTGGAAGCAGAAGGTAGATAAGGGCTAGACAAGAGGCCTATAACAAATGTGTGTATGAGGAGAGCTCCCCAAATTCTTTTATTTTGGAAACTGATAAAGTAATTGAAACATTATTGAAATGCAGCACATTTTTTAGTTAAAGCAAGTGTCCTAAGCCTGTTGCCCTCACATGGGGCTGTGGGGAAGCTCAAAGGCAGGCAGGCTGGTAACTGGGAGAGAAATGCAGGCGAATTGTGTACCTCTCTGCTCTGTATTATGATTTTGCTTATGTTTAACATGGCTTTTAATTTGGCTGAATATACAATTATATACAAAGTAAATTTCTTTAAAAATAACAACAACAAAACCCCAAACAAACAGTCCTCGGTAAGTCCTGAGGAAGGACTGGAAATGGCCAGCTTGGAAGTAATAGAAATAAATTTGGTGTGTAAGTGCCATGCATACCATTGGAAAGCCACAACACCAGTGCAGAAAGAGCTGGGTGTGCAGCACTGTTGGTAAAGGAATCACATTGAGAACAGAGGATAGTGACTGAATACTGTG
Organism: Illadopsis cleaveri; assembly: GCA_013399915.1. Taxonomy (NCBI): domain Eukaryota; kingdom Metazoa; phylum Chordata; class Aves; order Passeriformes; family Timaliidae; genus Illadopsis; species Illadopsis cleaveri. The sequence goes on along the minus strand of VXBB01001094.1, from coordinate 367,760 downwards.
ATGAATATCTTACTAGATATTTCCTGATGAGGGAAACTGGAAAGAGGGCAGGTTCAGGGCTGAACACAAAATTAGAGTTTTGTGCTCATCATGTCCCACTCTTCCTCCCTGTTCTCCACTCCCTCTCTGATCCCCTCAGAATAAAGTGAAAATGCATCACAACTCTAATATTTCCCATTCATTTATTTTCCTGCATGAGGATAGGGTGCAGCCTATTATTCTAATTAAAAAAAAAAAAAGAAGTCCTTCATAAATTTAATGCTCTGGTTTCAATGCATCCCTCAGCAGAAAGGATGTGGCACACCACAAACAACACCCAGGAACCAGATGAAATGCAAACTGAGCTGCCAGCAGGCATTCCATTCATCCCTGGAGGGGACACTATTACAAAGTCAAGATAACGGACTTAAGCAATTAAGATATGATCTATGCATTAATAGAGAGAAATCTGTGGATTCCTGCAAGCTTGCAGGCACTTAGTGGAGAGCTGCTGCATAGGCTCCTTTCTCAAGGTAAAGGAAGTACCGGAAAGTATGGCAACTATAAAAAACCATTTGCTCTAGCTGACATAATGTTACAACACCACTTAAATCCTGCCTTCTCATGCTGGCCTAGAAACTCAGCAGGGTCTTGTGCCCCTTGATATAACCACATCAGTTCCTTTGCTCTGAGCAAGATAATGCTTGGCTTTGCCTAAGGGAATGCAAAATGCTTTGAGAAGCTCTATTTGAAATTCTCGTCCCTCTCTTTCTCCTGTAGCTTTTGCAATCACTAAACTTCTGTACTTTTAGAGTCAGATCAGTTTTAGCCACTGATACACTGCTGGTTTTTCTCCATATGCTCTTTTCATATACAGAGGATGGGTCACAGAGATCTCATCAGCATTTCCAAGTCCTTCATAACCTCTAACTCCCACCCTGTGATGCCAGGAAGTCAGATTTAGCAACTGTCTTATTAAATGCATAGTTTTGTCTGCATTTATACTAGTGGAAATCTTAAGATGCTACCTATGAAAAATGTAAACGAAGTCTTTAAATCCTGGTCGAATTACTACAGAAATGGTAGACCATTCCCAGCTTCATTAGTCATGTCATTGACTGTCTTTCGAAGAATCCCATGTGAAAGCAGAAGCAGGAAACCAAGAGGTTGCCATTGCTCCAGGGAGACTGACAAATATGCTAATTTTATGTTAAGTGAGCTTTTACTGAGTGAAGAAAGTACATATTTTCAAGGTGCTAAACTGAAATCAAATCAAATTTGGCTGAGAAAGTTATGACAGCTTGATGAATTACATTAGCAATTGTAATAGTACTTTGCTTTGAAGATGTCTCCCAATATCAGTATTTTCGAGGTTCCTCGTCATCTACAACCCAAAAAATTATTTTCAAATTATTCTAAAAGAAAAAGGTTTTTTTTGGGAGGAGTCATTCTAGCTGAAGTATTTTAAACAATTCAATTTTTCTGACAAATTCATTTCTCTCCATGGACATTTTTGAGATAATTCTATATATTATGGTGCAACCTTTACACAGTTGGAATTCTGCAACTGATAAGAAGGATGAGGAGACAATTTTTTGATCAATAAGCATTTTCATGTAACAATGAGACAGATGACAATCTCTCTCCAAAAAAAGAGGAGAAGGAAGGACTGGTAAAACTCAGAACACAGTCTGAAGAGGACAGAAAATAGGAAGGAGCAACAAAACCAGTGACAGTATATATTATCTTGCTATCAGACTGAACAAAAGAAAATTATTACCTTTTGGTGGGAAACTGACTGTAACCTTATTCAACTGCTTCATTTGCAAGTGGAGTACAACCCTGGTGGTACAGTAGCTGGGAGTCACTGAGACAGATTTGTGAGCTCATATAGTCATAAAGGAGAGATTTCTAGGTAGTGGTATACATTTACGGGGGAGGAAAGAGGCCTCTCTAAAAAGAAAGTTGTAAACATGTGAGTTTATTCCTGTTGTATTTATAGGAGTAGTTTATGAACTAGTCACTGTACCACAGATTAAATACAGTTTTATTATGGCATATAAATCTAAGAATCAGTGACTGTCATGTTCCATGGCAAAACACTGCTACTATTGTGTCAGATTTAGTATCAGAACAAACAACTAAGTTGCAGCACAAGGAGCCATTAGTGACATTGACTCTGCTGTGAAAAACCTCTGAATCTAATTCAGGAAGCTATTTAAAAACAATGCTATCCCTAGTAGTGTACTATCCTATCCTATCCTCTCCTCTCCTATCCTATCCTAGTACTATACAACATTATTTTCGTTAAACTTCTAAAATTTTTGCAAAACATTCAAATAATGCACCCTAAGATCCACTCTCACAAAAAAACCCCAAAACCCAAAACCCAAAAAACCCAATGAAAAACACCAAATGAACAACAACATCAAAAAACCAAACCCCAAAAAACAAGGGAAAAAAAGATTTGACAGAATCATTTCAAACAACCAGCTCCTGCTGAGTGGGGTCAACTCTGTTGGCTTGGCAAGTTTTAAAGCAAGATCATTGATACAACCACAGTGCCTGTTATTATTTACAGCATGGGTGTAGCTGAAACCATTGGGAATCACACAATCTTCCAAGTGAGTTCCTTCTCCATGACAACTAATAGTGTTTTAAGTGTTCCCTGAAATATGCAGATGGAGAATGCATTACTGTATCTATGAGAAAGGACTTATTTAGAGAGTGTATATCTATAGCCTTAAAATTTGCTGAGCAGAAATACTTGAAATTAAGACATTAGTCAGGTTTTGGCTCTGTAATTTAAGCAATGAGAACATTTCTTTTAAAAGAAAGGGTTAGCCTACAGCCAAAGGTCTGGCTAAACAGGAAAATGTTGAAGTGTCTTTCCATAATTTATATACTTACCTTTCTTTTTGTGATAGTGGGAGTTAAGCAAATTATTCACCATGAATAATTTAGTCTATGAATTTATAGTTGTATATAAACGTCCTAAAGAAAGATTATCTTATCTTCACATTTATTCATCACTTAATATTGTTTGAGGAACATGTTTATTTTGCTATGTCTTGAACATGCTCATGCAGAACAGGTGGTTTTTTCTTCTACAAAGAGCAGCAGCACAATATAAACTTAATTTACATTCTATATCTATTCTACTTAAGCAGAGTTTAGTAGTGTGAAAATCATGTTGAGCCTTTGAACAGAGATAAATTTCATCTTAAAACCACATGTACAGGCCCAGGCTTCTCTGAGAGAATGAAAACTGTCCAAGCCTAAGGCACAGTAGCACATACCATGAAATCCCTATATAATTCATACTCCAGAAACTCCCACATCCCTTGCTCTTTCCCAGGTTCTCCAGCAACTTGAGCAAACTTTCTCCAGGTTCTAGAAAACCTCTGGTGCTTCTGGCATAAGAGGCCACTGCAGATCAGAGAAGGACATAGGCACTTTCAAATTATCAGTGGTGAGAGTGAAAACTAGTTCAGCTCTTGAGGGAAAGGGGTGATTTGATCTCAGTGATCTTCTAAAACATGGGACATGAGTCACTTCCCTTTCTGTCTGACACCTCTGCAATATTTCAGTCAGACTATGTGTTGTTCTATTATGATATTTCCCTAAATGAAACAAGTGTCAGATAAAACCTGAGCTTTTTTTCCATTGTCAAACAATGAGCAAGTTTTGAATTAGACATAGTTTCTGTACCTGTTCTTACAAGGAATGGCATGTATATAATCTGCACCCTCAGCCAAAAAAGTATAGCCAGAATGCTATTTCTATAGCTATTTCTGATCAAATCATTAGTACATATGCACATTATTTTTGAATGTTTTATATCTGCAACTATGGGCCAAGGTTGCCCAGTCTGGGTAAAGTAATATAAAATTTTAAGACTTGTGCCTTGGTTTATTAAAGAATTTTTTTTACCAATGCTGTCTGTTATCTTAGGGGACTTCTATTCTAATTTTTGATTTTTCCTTTGACTTTACTTGGAGGAAAATTGTAAGATGCTATACTTTCAGCTTCAGGAATACCTTTGGCTTTTTCAGACTGTGCAACCCTTTTTTTTAATGATTTATAATCCTTGAAGGTGCTCTGAGCTCTTCGATTTTGTATCTATGCCATTAGAATTTTATGGGGCCAACGGCAAGTTTTATTGATGCCCCTGTCATGTTCAGTTCCTTTCTTTGACCCTTGAAAGCAGCTGCACTTGAAATAAACTAGTATAAGATATTACACAGTACAGGCAATATAGCTCCTGTCTTCCTGTGGTAGGGAAAAGTTGTATAACCAAGATATGCCACCTTAACAAAATACAGAAGTTAGGAAAAGGTCAGTCTAATTATTGGAGTTTAAGTTTTCATTTTATTCCATTGCTTTTAAATAGTGTTATCAGTGTTTTGAATGTCAGGTAAGTCTTGTGCAAATACTCTGTTCAAAATGGCATTAACCAAATTAAATAATTGCCTTATAATCTCTCTCTCTTTTTTTTTTTTTTTTTTTTTTTTTTTGGAGCCAGTAGATGAATGCTTTGGAAAGAGCTGTAAAACAATGGGATAATTTTCTCAGCAAAATTCTGTTGAGTGATTTATATGAAATAATTTTAGGAGACATGTTAAAGCACAAGGGAAATAACTTTAGAATCTAGGAATTTAGGAGACTCCTGCATCCTGTTAGAGGCTGGTATGTGTGCTAGAAGACCATGGGAATAAAATGTGACCTTCTGGAGCTGTTGAATGCCCATGGAGGATTTGAAGACTGGGAATCAGTGAAGTCTTTTCACTGCGAATCAGTGAAGTCTTTTCACAGAGAACAGTGCAACAGGAAATGAAAAGGCAGCTGCCAGTAAAAAGTAAGAGGGGCTGAGGGGTGAAGAATCACCTGAAGGGTAAGAGTGAAAAGTTTGTGGGAGTAAATGACTCCAGCTAATTTTTGGAAGAGCAAAGCTAGCCATACTTATAACAACTGAGATTACTTAAACCTTCAATTTAATCCAGTTTGTCTGGGGTCTACCTTTTGCCTCTCTGGAGCTGCAGCAGATGAATCCTGCAATATTCTGAAAAACAGAGAGAAGATGCTGCATGCTGCATGGATGCTGAGGGGAATCAGTGAATATTCTTGGTTTCTCTTTTTCAGTTTGGTTCTCAAAGGATAAAATTCCCTTTGGCTACCCTCATTTCTGCCTTAGAAGTTACTGGGGTCGAAATGGCAAATCAAAGTGTTTATCATGTCCCTTGGATTGGAAACCTGTAGATAGGAAATATTCCTTTCTGAATATGGTTTGCAGGTAGGATTTCTCAGAGGAAAACCAGACAGATCAAAACCAGAGGTCTGAAAGAAAAAATACCTTTGTTTTGGTCACGTTTTGATTAAAAGAGCTGTGGAACATTTCTGCCTTTACCAGAAACACTTCAAAGAGTGAGTATGGACAGATCTGAGATCAGAGAGACAGGCAATATTAAATCCCAGAGGTGTTTCAACCAGGCTGATAGCATTAGAGAGGAGGAGTAGAATTGTCCAGATGTTATGTTTTTGTATGACAATTCATACATAACTCATTCAGGGGAAAGCACATCTTTAATATTCAACTGCTACCTGCCATAGCAGGAGGGCTCCCAATATGACAAGATGCATTCTCAGTGAGATTACAGTACTGAATGTTAATGCTGGTGTTCAGAAATGAAGCAGCAGGCAGTTAACTTTGAAGTAAGTTGGTGGATGAATTTACTGCATACTATCTGTTTTTTACCTCATTATCAGTGAAAGTAGGCTGAGCTACCCTGCACTCAGAGTGTCTCTCTGCACTGCAAAATGAAGGCAAGCAGCAGAGCTCAAGCTGTGCAGCTCTGAATGCCACACTCCTGACATATATAATGAAGTGTTAAACTCATTATGATCATGAAGTAGTAGTAGATACATGTCAAAGACGTGTAGCAGAAGAATACTTTTAGATTATTCATGATCTATTTACAGCTCTGCACTATTTTCTAAGATACTAATTTAAAAGCTGACAAAAAGTGGCCTACAATATAAACATCTAATTCTAAACTGGTATTTTATATATTAACATTAACTTCATATCTGATGATGTCAATGTCTAAAAGCATACCCAAACTGAGCACTATTATGACTATGTCTATATCCTTTACAGAATTTTTTTTACAAAGACTATCAAAACCCCCTTTTAATGATGCTCTCAAAGAGATAAATGCACTCAAAGAGATAAAATGTTCATTGTTTGACATGAAACAAACGGTCTAAGTGATAAAACTCTGACTCTGCAGCTGTGTGGAAACATGGATACCGAAACTGGTTTTGAATGTGTGTGATGGTTTTGGTAGGATGAATTACATTGCAGGTCAATGATGTTTTTCAGCTACGAGTGTTGAAGCACCAAACTGCCAAGCTTTTTCTATAGAAAATAAAGTATCGTATCTAGGAGTAAAGAATGATTACCTCTTGGAATAATTGCCATTGTTCACTGCTGGAAATTTGAAGCATTCTGAACTTTTGCCTCCTATTATTCAGCATCTCTTTGTAGATAGATGCCATGCCAGCAAAAAAAAAAAAAAAAGAAAAAGCAGTCCTTTCTATATCTTCTATATCGTACCTAAGCCATGAAGCAATATCATTTATCTCCTCCTTTTTGTGAAGTTTGCCTATGTTCTCTCCTTTTCACATTTGAAACTAACTACTTGGCTGGATGTAAGCTGGTCTTACCGCCCATCAGTCCAAGGTGCTGAATGAATCCAGAGAAATATCTCCTCTCCAATTTTAATTTTCACCAGAAACACCAGTAAAAAACCAGAAACTCCAATCAGGAAACAATAAAAAAATTTTGCATTAACGTCAGGAAAACCCCACCACATCTAGAAATTGACCTTCTACCACTTTTTCTCAAGGCAACTGCTTTTTGTCTAAAGAATCCAGGCCCTTGGGGTTGATTTCTAGGACCTCTCTTTAGCTGTAGAGTGACGGCAGCTGCTTTAGTAAGAAGGAAGGCAGACCTGAAAGGTATTTTCCTTTTGGTTACTGTTACTAGAAGTCCCTGAAGAGCACTAGCAGAGACAAAAATGGAGCCCACAGAGGTGAGCTGCAGGGACAGCTGTCAGTTCTGAAAATGATTATCTGTGTGATGATGACTTGTATTATGTCAATTGTTTCCAAGTGGATATTTAAGTATGTCTGAAAAGAGACAATTTAATTTGGAGTGGTTGGTGGAAATCAAGAAAAGAAGCACATTTCCTTTACTTCCCTGCCACTTTTTCTCAAGAGCTACTCTTGTCTGATCTTGCTGTTTCTGCACTCAATCCTACATCCTGTTAGACAAACTCTGAATTGTTTCTGTTCACCAGAATGATACTTTCACAAAATCATGTATAATTATGCCTAGCTAATTCCTTATAAATACATATTAAATGCCAAAGAATTGTTCCACTTTTATTAATAAAGTACAGACTAAGAGAGTACAGGTGTTGTTCCCCAAAAAGGATGTGAAGACAAAGTTGAGTATTGCATCCAAACCCTCTATACTGGAAAAATCAAACCTCTGCTCTATTCTACCTCAGTAATGAGCTGCAAATTGCAACCTACATGAAAATGTTGATGCCTGTCACATTGTCTGATTTTCACCTTTTTGTCTTCATAGTTTATCATCTAGATTTTCCCTCTCACCTTGTCTGTCAGCCATCAAAGCCGAAATACATTAACAGATTAAAGAACTTCCTTGAAACATTAACAATACCTTTCTATCATTTTTTGTGAAATCCTGCATTTCTCTAGTGCTATAATTTTATACACTCATGTAAAATAGGGTTTGTTGTGTCTTTCAGCTTTATTTCACACCTCAAATCATAATCCCGGTAAGAATCATATACTAAATGCCTTTACGTCCAGTTTTCCAAAAGGCTAAAATTATTTTACATCAGCATTTTTCAAGCCAGTGAACAAATGCATTTTTAAAAATAGTATTTCAAGGAAATAGCATCCCAACTTAAAGAAGAAAAGTTCTCCCTGATTGCAACTCAAAAGTTTTGCTGTTGTTCTGATGTGACCCTCCTGCTTCACAGGAAATATTTTGAGCAGTTACAAAGCAACATTTTATTAATCAGCCATATTGTTGTAACACCTAGAGCAGAGAGGGGTGTTGCATTGTGGTAGATGTTGTACAAGGTTTCATTTCTGACGGGGAACAGATGAGCTCTATCACAGCAAGCACAGCTGTGGCAGAAGCTGCTGCTCCTATGCAAATAACACTAATAAAAATGGAAATAAGACAGAAGGAAGACCAGTTTCCTAGTAAGATTGTTCCAGAGTGCACTTAAAAAACCCATCTGTCTTTAAAAATAGGACCTTGCATTCATTTTTGCTGACAAATAAGAATTGCATAGTATGGGAACAACAGAAACTGAATGCAAGTGATGCCAGAGTAGCAGTGAAATGGGAGGCTACTCCCATATTGCCCATTTGGAGAATGTAATTGCATATGGGCACAAATTGCAACTTGATGTACGTATCCAGATCTTCTGTTGGTTCTAATCCCTCTAGACCACTAAAATATGCCTAGTCAGTATGAGGTGACAGCTAGAGGCTTTAAAGATACTGAATTCTATGTCTACTTTGCCCTTCAAACTGCTGCACTTGGGCAACCCTGTTAACTGAGCTCCTCCCTTGTCCAACATGGCTCTGAGAGCTGCACAGTAAAGCTCATCAACAGACATGGCCAGTTGAACAACAATTTTACACCAGGAAATCCATCTTTTTGCAGTGAAGTTCAATTCCTCTTTGGTTGAAAGAGTAAAAGGTTTTTTTTGTTTGTTTTCTTGTTTGTTTCTTTAGTAGTGATACATTTTTCTGCTTAATAAAATGCCCTATTTTCAAAAACAGTAACAAGCAGAGAGGAAGAAGAAAAAAAAATCATATTCCCAAAGGGCTAATACAATCCCATGCTATTAAAAAAATTGAGTCAGACCATCAGCTCCAGTCCAGCTGCCCAATTAAATGCAATAAGGTTGGAATGTACCCAGATTCCAGAGACTGACAAAAATCAGACTGCACCATCTTTTGTACTATTAGCAGAACTGACTTGAAAAGTACTAGAAAATAGTTCATGACTCTCCTGATAACCAGCTATTTTAAAGGTTTTTCATTTCCTATTTCATAGAAGTTCTACATGTTAAATTTTAAAAACAAAACAAATGGAAAAATGTATCTACAAAAAATCCCATTAGCTATGTGGTCAATTTCTTTACCACTTCAAAAAACAGTGCAGAGGGTTCACAGATTAATGCCTTCACCACTTAACAAAGAAAAGTTTGCAGTTTTCTGGATTAAGATCTTCACTGAGTTCAAGCAACCATACCTCTGTATAAAGCACTTAGAGGAAATAATATTAATTCCCCTTTATCTCTGAAAAGGGGAAAAAGCCTTCCTTACAAATTGTGAATGTTGGGAAGGATTGCTTCTTGAAGTGAGTAACCTTGGAAATTCATGTAAGAAGCCAGTAGCAGAAAAATTATGCAATGGAATGTAGGATGATCTAAAAGTGAGGCCAAGGCATCTGTATTGCCCCTTGAGCTCATCTGGGGAGTTGGCCAGGAAGCTGCTGCACTGGAAATAACCATGAAATCCATAAAAGGGATAGAAAATGTCCAGATGAGTGTTGCTGCAGGTGTTACAGGCTCCAAAGGACCTTGCTGATGGGTGTCAGTGGTGGTTTGCCAGAGTGATGAGGGACAGCAATGCCACAAGAGGGTGCTCTGGGATAAGAAGGCAGTCGGTACAGATAAAGACATTTTACAAGGCACACAATAACTTCACAGTGAACGATAACATTCAAAATAGCTTCAGTATCTTCTGGTTAAAGCAGTGGTCTCAGTAATTTTCTTGGATTGCCTTCATTTGACACCGAGAGGATAATGAAACATCACAAAGACAATGTTACAAGGGTCTTTTTTTTTTTTATTTCCCCTGTGCATGGCAGAAGATTGTTTATTTGTGTGCTCATCAGCCTCTGTCACAGGGTGAACATAACCCCTCCTTTAGGGATAATTCCAGTATCACCACTTGTATCACATGTCCAGCAAATGTCTTGCTACACACATGTCTTTGTCCCAGGTATAAAATGAAATCTTACCTATAACTTTTCCTAGGAATAGTGCCTTTGGGGAATTGAACTGAATGTCAGATGTGGCTGGCAGGCTGTAACTTGTTGGAGGATAGTGATCAAGCTGGAGAAAGAGAAAAGAAATTATGAATATTTTGAACTGATCTGCTTATTACAGTTCTGATTAATCAGGCCTACTTCATGGAGTTTATGCCATGTCTTATAACTGTCTAATGCACTCTGAATTCTTTTTCATAAAGGGAAAACAATAGTAAATACCCTTCCTTCCATATCTGCCATCTGCACACCCAAGGTCTGGAGAATACCGATACTTAATATATTTTTGTTCTGATTGCTGTAGAATCACATCAGTTTTTGCTTATATGCTTCAATTGCTAAATATAACAACAGCATCAATAATAAAACAACTTTTTCTTTCCATTTGGGACGTATGTTACTGCTAAAGCTAGATTTAGATCTCTGGGAATTTGAGACTAATTCAGGTGTTGGGTATTTGTCTTTGCTCTCAGAAAAGTCATAAATTAATAAGGTATTCTTTTTTTGCACTTCATGCTTATTACTTTCTTGCTGAGGATGTTTTTCAATCTGATTGTGATGACGCCTACTGAAACCTAAATAAATTCAAGAGTAATCAACTCAGTTAACTAGTTTAATCTATGGGAAAAGCATATTGTCCCTGATACGGCACAGCAATCATGTTACATTAGCATATTTCCCCCTGGTTTTTAGCTATTTAACAGAAAAATGTGAAGAAAGAGAGCAATAAAACGAATTGCCTATGCTTAGTAATAGTGGTATTAATATAGTTTAATATAGCTCAATAGAGTTTTGATTTCACATTTCATAAAGGTAATTGGGATGAATTTTTATCTTTACTGTTGTTATTTATTTTCTCAGATTCACATGTTTATTACACAGGCTTAAAAAGGACAGAGCAGTAATAGTTTATTTTATTCTGGCCTTGCCTTGGCACAAAACAGGATAGAAACTCATATATGTGATTTAAGACTTTGCAGGCTACCATAGACTGCAAAAGTAATTCTCAAGAAATGGCATCTCTATGAGGCATGCAATATTTTCACATATCTTTTTGCCATATTTCTAATTTCAAAATGCAATTATTGTGGATTACTTTGTTTTAATGATACTGCCAATACTCAGTTCAGTGGTTAAAAGTAAATGAACGGCAGGTAGCATAGAACTGAAGGGCTGAATCCCCTGATTTCCTGGAATACCATGAGTTCAGGTAGTTGTAAAAGCCTACTGGTGTCATGAATCTGCAGAGGCAGCCATCTCAAAAACTATAATTGGAGGAGTCCTGTCTTTCTTTTAAGACCCCAAAAAGAAAAGTGTATATACATAGCAGACAGGAAAAACGGTCTCTGCAGATTGCAAGAAAGGTCTAGCAAGTCTTAATGTACAGAAATGGTTTTTAATTTATCATAACTAGTATTCCCACTGACTATTTTGAGATAAATACATGGAAAAACATAGTTCTATCTTCTTACTCAGAAAATAAGGAGCTTCAGTTTGTTCAGAATATTGTGAACAGTTTTTCTTAGATTTTTAATAGAGAGTAGAAATACATATTTTACCTGAAATTAGAGTTATATAAATTAAAATAGAAAAGAGTTATTTTGAAAAGGGTGTAGCCAAGTGAATACAAAGGGTTAAAATAGTGAACAGATCTCAACCTCCACCACTTCAGGCCCTACTAAACACAAACTCCACTTGAGAGCTTGCTATTGGTTTTCCTCTGATGGATGGGAAATGTTCCAGCATCCAACACTGCAAGTGCCAGACTCATTTTCAATAGGAACTGCAGGCATATCAGGTGAAAAAAAATTCTCTTGTTATTTCAGGACAAAATTAGAAATGGCTTAGATCTGTTATGGTATTTACCCTTAAGGTTTTTAAATGAAAAATTTAGACTTTAGAGAGGTGTACCAGGTAAAGATTGATGAAAACTAATCCATAAAACAATGATTTTCCATACTCTCATATGTCAAGAGGTTAAGCTCATGCAACTTCTTTGTCTGCTGTGGAATTGTTTCCAATACATACACAGGATTCATCCTCTAGATTTTCCTTTTGTTAATATGACTTAAAATATGCTGAAGTAACTCTGATAAAATAATCGGGTATGTCACCACTTACATTGGTGTCTGTCAGTATCATCAACATTTGGGTTCTTTCTTTTTCAGAATCACTGTGGAGCAATTTTAAAATATTTCTTTTTTTTGTGATCTGGAATCTAGGCAGTGGTGTTGATCAGATAATCATTAATCAGATAAAATACAAATAAATTAAATATCAATCTATGTCCGTAATCAATTTATCAGTGTAGGCTGGAGGTCCTAAAGCAGCAGCTATGTGTCCAATGTCAGACTAACAAATAATTAGTAACAAGTAATAAAAAAGTCACCCCTTCCAAATGTGTCTCTACCTGTGTACATGGGTTGTGTCTGTAGGATGTTAATTAAAATGAAAAGTCAATTTAAATTATGAACCACTGTGAACATTTACATGGACAATTACTGAATATCAAATTCTGCTAGCTGTGGCGTGATAAGACTCCCTTTGTGTTCAGGTAGCGTTCAGGATTTGGAAAAGCCCTCTCTTTCCCCATCTTGGAACAGGTTAGTTAGTAGTAACCTTGGCCAGATTTAAAAAAAGCCCCACAGTCCTTCCAGTGACCTCACCTTCCCTTGGGACTTTAGCATAGCAGAGCATTCCATCTCGGTACCCAGGCAAAAGGGATTGCAACAATGAGAGTAATGATGTGTTACATTGCAGGCTCTGCAGGGACAGACACTTTACTGCTGAGGTTTACTCGTTTAAACAGATCTCTTGTACTGAATAAAAACCTGAATCCAGCCACTCCCATATATTTTTCACATCTTGTTGAAGTCAAGGAAAGATATCCCAATGGGTTCGGCTGTGGATTGTTTTAATTGTTTTGGGTTGTTCTGATTCCGAGTTAAAATTAATCTCTATTTAAAAGCTGTTGATACTGATTTTCTGGGGCAAGCATTTCTGATCAGTGATAGAGCCAGCTTCTGCTCCACTGCCAGCTCTGGCATCTCTTGTCAGGGGACACCTGCATGGCTTTCCAGAGCTTTGAGCTATGCCTTTCTCTAATCCTGGCACCTGGAATGAAATTATGCACCACAAGACAGTGGGTCTAGGGAACAGTGGCTGAAGGAATGGGAGATTTCTGTCCACTTGCTTTTATTGCATGTCTTTGTACTAAACTAGAATTACGTTATAAAAGAAACCACATTTTTTTGGTTTTTTTAGAGACACAGCCTAGGATTTCTTTACAGGTCTGGGAGTTAAAGCACCATGCTGAATTCTTCCAAAGCTGTCTGTGACTGCCATCCAGTGGGGGCTCCAGTGTAAGCAGCTGGAAGGAAGCAGCCTGTAGTCAAGAAATACTAGCCTATCAATTTAATAGAAGACACATAATAAAAAAGGAATTACTAGTGTCAAATGATATTTGAATGATAACTTGATTTCCTTATTTAATGAAAATTAAATAGAACCTCTGTATACACAGATGTTGATGTCACGATTTTGTATTAAATTACAGTTTTAAAATTGCATTTAAAATTTTTCATTACAGCTACTTTTCTTTAAAAACTCAGTAATTTCATTTGAGCTTCATATAAACATACAGTGTGGTTCTGAGTGTCACATAGATGAAAGTAGGTGGCAGCTTCTGAGGAACTTGCAGTTTCAGTTCTCAAGTCATGTCACGCCAAGGCAGATTGCCTTTTTCTGAAGTTGTTTGGATTTAAGCAGAAGTTCAATAAAATTCTCTTTCTTTAAAATTACTGTTCACTTAGATAATAAAACTAATCTTGATGGGAGTTCTGAGATTAACAGAGATCTCAATCTAAGGGCAAATGTAATGTCTGCATCACTTTAGTAGTCTTGGGAGAAAAAAAAAAGGTGTAAACACAAACACATACCTTATGGTATCCACATACCCTGTGGATATGTTTACATCTGAACCATTGTCAACCCAGCCTGTGTACTGCTGTAAAGTTAGGGTTTTTCTTTATGTTGGAGAAATTTTACAAAAAAAAAATTCTCAAAATTAGATAGAATAATAATGCTGTAAGGCTTAATCTCACACCATCTGATACAGCTCTGCTACTGACTTCAGCAGTAGCAGGATAAAGAAGGGGGTGTAACCATCATGCTCAGTGTAGTATTTCTCTTCTGCATTACTATGATGGTTTCTCACTTGTGTTACTAACTTCCCCCATCCTGAACAAGGGCTTTTTGTGGTAAGTTCTGTAATAACACATAATGAAAAAGGTTCTTACTCAAAAATGCCTACAGAGTTAGAACATACTGGGCATGTGACCCAAAGAAAATAACAAAGTGGTATGCAGGTGTTTAGAGAGCTCCTCACTGGTATGGTAGCAGTTTATGAGAAAGAAGGAAGTTGATTATGAAAATCAAATGGGAGGTATTCTGACATTCTTTTTATTGGTGTAATATCATGATCATTCACCTGCTAAAATGTTAGGAAGAAACTTACAAACAATATTTTTAATACTGTGATATTTGATTTTATTTCTTTTTTTCTAGTACAAGAGAAAAGGAGCAGACTGGAGTGGTAATTGTGTAACTGCTTAGGCCGATCACGGCCACTCTTACTGCAATTCACCTCCTTCCTTAGTGTGGCACTAGAGCTCTGCTGATCTGTTTCTGACGGGTCAGGTCCTTGACCCAGGTTAGTGCAGATCAGATCAGAGCCAGAGCAGGGACAAGCCGTGGACTGTAAATGAGTGCTGGATCCAGAGAAACAGGCAGGACCATAAACCCAGCATTTTTTACTGCCTTGGACTGTCACAGACCTGCAGCCTTACTGCTTATCTGAAACACAGGAGGAGGCACACACTTTGCTGGTGTGCTGTAAGGCAAACGAAAGGCTGGCACTGTGCTTTGAGCTCTGCAGATGAAATTTCTATAGAGGTATAGTAAATGCTATTTTAGGAACCACTCCTAAAAATCTGTTTTGCTGGTGTAATGCACTGATTTAGCCTTTAGCAGTTGTTTATTTGAAATAAAGGTCAACTACAGTATTTTATGATAAAGTCTCTTTTTTGCAGGAATTTATATTAAAAATGTGATTAATGTGATACAGACACGGAAAAAACAGATGCATTGCAGAAAAAAAAAAAGGCATTTTTTTCTGGTTTAAAACTTGAATCCTTTATGTGCAGAAAGCTTGTATATATACCTGGAAGCTGCTGTTGCTCCCCTAAATAATGACAGGGATAATTTGTCTCCCTCTAAAAACCCACAAAATTTTGGATAAAATTTAAATGGAAATGTAGAAACATAACTCAAAATGTAACACAAGCACTGATAAGGAAAGGAACACTATTTAGTTTGGCTGCCTTCAATTGAAATGATTCTCTGATGCTTCTTTCACATATCTGTTGACTTTTTATTGCTCTCTTTAGCAGATGAATTACAATAAATGTTAACAGAAGCAATAGCAAGTCATATAATGCCAAGTCATTAAAATTAAAGAGATCTACCTCAGGTACCTAAAGATGACTTTCACAGGACATTAATTTGTCCAATGTGTGCTTCCATACAATGGAAATCACCTATTTCATGGTAGGTTTTGACTTTTTTAGCTTTGCCTTGGACTCTGGGATTACTTAATGATTTTTTTGTTCTTCCCTTGTTTCTTTAATTCCAATAAAATTATATAAAACCAGCTATCACACAGGCCAAGGAAGGCACACACACATCTATCACTGAAAGTACATTATAGAAGAAGGAAATAGTTTCAGCATAGCCAGTGTAGGTAACATATTTGTGAGGTGGATAAGCCTGCTGATATGCTCTGCAGACCTTTGCTCTGCTCTGATATGCAGACTCAGGAAATACCAAACTGTATCATGCTCCCTTCTGACCTGAATGACCTTAGCTTTATTTCAAAGGAAAACGAGAGTGTAGGGTGAGGAAGACATTTTGGTTACTGGGTCTTATCATGGTACATAGCCTAGACATGGGCAAAGCTTAGGACACAGCAGCTGAAACATGCCCCTGAATCCAGCAGCACAAGCTCTGCTAAAAGGATATGGGAAGGATGGATATGTAAAGGAGCTACTCTCCTATGGAGGGGTTTTACAAAGCAGAAAATGAAGAAGAATATTCTTCCAAAAGCCTTCTAAGTTTGAAATTATCTCAGCTGATGCAGAGAGGGTAAAACTTTTAAGAAGGTATCAACTTCATCATCTGCCTCTGCCTCTCTGCAGCTACAGGGAAACCACAGGGAGCAATGGGGGTGTATGGATGATGTTTTTCCCACTGTTTCACCATGTTTTGCCAATAAGAGAGAGATACGATGCCACGTCCTGATGTTCAGGGTGAGGATATTCCACCCACTCGTTTGTTGATGAGTGAAAAGAGTTCTGGTTTTTGAAAAAAGTCTTTTTGTCTATCTTTCATGAAGATGAGATTCAATGGGGATGTGCTGGATTACCTCAGCAGATGCCACTAACCGGCTCTATCACACACAAAATGGGAGTAGAAGTTGTTAATTTATGAGGTTCCTGTCTACCTATTACTGCTCTTTTTAACTGAAATACTGTGTGTCACACTGTAAAATTAAGAAATTGAGTAAATTCAGTGAAATTTTAAATCAACAAAACTGCTTGGAGCTCATGGTCATCCTGTGAGCAGAAAAGAACAGGTATAAAATTAATAATCAGTTAATTATTTGCTCACTTCTGATTCTGGTACACACAATTTAAATTCTGTTCTGCTGTTTCCTGCTGTTGTTTACAGACCCTTTTCAGTATTGAACACCTGGTCATTTGCGACATCTAACATACTTATAGTTGGAGGGAACTTGAATTATGCAAAGATCAGGGTCTATAATTGTGTATATTTTGGAAACCAGATGTTTCTTAGAGTTATAGGCATGATATACTATATCAATAAAAGCTTTGTTTTATTTTCAGAAGTTTATTGATATCTATTGATAGCTTTTTATGCTACTTTGTCACCTATTTGTGGAAAAAAAACCCCTATATTTTCAGACATGAGTAAAAACCACTTCCTTGCAACTTTTGATTGAAAAAAGAGCTTAGCAGTTATGGGTAATCTAAGTGCTAATGCATTAAACATGCAGATCTAATGTATGGCTCTGCTCTAGAAAATGGTCTGAGTTTGCCTTTCTGTGGCACTAGCATTTTGAGTAATACATTGCCACGACAGAAGGGCAATACATAGTGAAAAGGATGTATTCCCAGGGATTTTAAATAATTCATTTCAGCTGGAAGGCCTTTACCGTTGATAGAACAAATGATTTTTTTTTCCTTTAAGCAAAACGTGTCTGGAAATTCATTAATTATTCTTTCAATGTAATAGAATTACCTGGGTATTAGGAAACAAAGCAGAGGGTTAACTGTTGCATTGGTGTTAACTATGGTTTACATGTTTTACCTGCGATTAAAGTCCTGGATACCTATAACATGTTTTATTCATGTCAGTGGCTATGGAATTTGTAAATATTGTCTGACTGGATCCTTTCAAATCATGAACAGTACTTCCCCGTTCCCTACCAGTTAAATGTTAGCTAAACCAGCCTTCAGATTAATCTAGTGTCTAGACAACTTATAGCACTGCCCAAAGGATGCTGAGGCAGCATAATTCCCAGAAAATTAAGGAAATAAATAAAAGTGATATTCCTACATAATTTCGATGGCATAACAACCATTATCATTTCTAATCCTAGGGTAAATGTTTTCAAAATGTGACTCAAAAGGGAAAAGTTTTCAGAAAAGAGTTAAAAAATTGTTTTAAGTCTAAAAACTATAGATGGATGAGGGTATACTAAAATAGATCAGTTTATCTAGCATCTTGCAGACAAGATGAAAAGATGTTTTAATCAGCATCTCTAAGAAAGTGTGAAGGGGAGTGATGCCTGACACTAAACATTTCTTTCATCTATCAAGCCTAGACACAAAGATCCCAAAGTTAAATGTTGAAGTCTGCAGGATTCAAACTGTAAATTAGGTGCAAATTCTTTACAAGGATGGTATTTATGCACCGTAAGACATAGCCAAAGGATATGGTAAATTTTCTATCATTTGAAGTCTTTAAATCTAGTCAAAATGTCTTTCTACAAAATTTGTTTTACTGCTATCATTATTTTTGGGTTAGCTGCTGAAAATAATTTGGTGATTTTTTAAATGGCCTTTCTTAAGCAAGAGCTCAGACAGTGATCATTTTCTGTTGAGGCTTCAAAATATAGGACATACCATATTTAGATGTGACTCTACAGCAACAATAATGATGGGACATGACATTATAGTCTCACTGAAGTCTATGAGAAAGTTCCCACTCGCTTTAATGAGAACAAAATTTAATCTACAATTATAGAATTTTTGATATATTAATTGCATTTAAGATGGGGATTATATGCAGACTGCTTTGCTCCATTTCACCATTTTATTTCATTGCTATTATGTTTACAATTTTATTTTGTAATTCATATTAGTTTTGAATTAACTTTGTATAATTTACATTTTTAAAGCATCTAGATGTTTGCAATTGTTCTCTCTTTTCAAGCAGTGCAGAGCTCTAGATGGAAATGGACTTGCAAAAATTGTGTTTCTTCTTGATTTCCTTTGGGTAAGTGTCAAATATTTCATCGATCATTTTTCACAAAGATGGGTGTATACTCTTGCTTGCCTCTGGTGAAGTTCGAAAATTGAGATTTGTACAAATACATTTTCTGTATTGTTATCAGCCTCAACTGAGTTCAGGTCAAGATTTAGCCATAAAGCCTCACAATTTAGCTGATTTTGAGCAGAGTCAGCAATTAACTTCGAGATTATATGGCATCGTTGTATACGGCCCCTCCACCAGAGTCTGACATATTGTCCAAGGCTGAGGGAGAGAAGTCAGTCATCCTTCGGTGTGGCCTTCTGAGAAGATGAGCAGTGGCTGCTGATACTTGTCCAGAAAGCATACTGAGAGCTTAGGACAGAGTTTCTTGAGAGTCTTGGAGAAGTTGCTCCAGATTAATCCTTTTCAGGAACAAAGAAGGTGTTATAAACTGTGAGTCACAACCCATTACCAGAAATGGCTTTAAAGTAGGGATGGAGACCTGGAGACCTGTTGAGAACGGTACATGTAAGGAAGCTGACAGGACCAGTCTGAGTCCTGCTGACTATCATCTTTATTCCACTAACAATCAAAGCATGTAATTTTTTTCCTCTTTCTTTTTATTTTTCTTTTTTTTTCTTTTAGTTTTCCTTTGTAGCGGGCTGATCTACCTTTGTGCAACAGAACATGAAAGTCTCTGATCCAGATTCCATCCTGATTTTACTCTAGGGACACGCAAAGAAGCAGAAGGTATGAATCTTGCACTCAGGATGCAACTATCACAGTTCTTTAAGGTACAATCTAAAGCCTGCTGGAGGCAACGGAAGGCCTTTCATTTACTTCAATGGGCTTTGGATCAGAACCTCTGCTAGGGAGCTTTTGTCCTTGGCTTTCTTCAAAGATGATTTTACTGATGTGTGAACAGTATTAATCACCCATGAACACTTGGTAAAGAGTGATCTGGCTTTTATGATATGCAAAATACCCTGCTGAAGCATGAAATCTTCTAATGAAGTCAAACAAAGTAAAACTTGCCCTCCATAACCTAAAGCTCAACTCTTGAAATGTCATTTATTGGAATAATGCATTCCCTATCTATCAGTCCAGGCTTTTTCTTGCCACAGGTGAACTAATGGAGCCTTGGAGTTGTGCCATGGTTACTAGTTTCCGGTACTTTACCAGAGGGGAGGGATATGAATTGTTACTATCAAATGTTCATTTTGTCCCCCTCACGGAAATGAAAAAATAAGCATATCTTTGTCCCTGAATTTATGTAATTTGTTTTTTCTGACATGTAAATTGACTGTATATCCTTAATCTTATTCTTGAGAAACCACTGGCAACACAATTGAGAGCTTGTTATTTAAAGTAGAACTAACTGATTTGTCTGCAGTCAGTGAATGTATAAAACTGAAATGTAAAGCCATTTGACAGAGCTTTTGCTACTACCTCCAGTCTTGAGTGCCATGGTATGTTAGGAATAGGGATACAGTTATAATAGAAGCAATTCATGCTAAATATTTGTTCTTGGGTTTATTTTGTTTCCTTATGGACAAATAGTACTGTGGATATGTTGATTTCAAATCCCACCTCAAATTCTGATTTTATGTAAGCAATCAGTGGCCTCCTGTCTGCCAGCATGAGGTGAAGCCTCATACAGTTCACCAATGAGTCGTTTTTCATATCTATATGTAAGTGAAACTCCTGAGGATCATGATAAAACTCTGATTCACACAGTTCATATGGTACCAATTTATTGCCGGGCCTCAGATTTTTTAAATCTCTCTGGCACTCAAGGGTTATTACTGTAAGTTAGAAAGACAGGTACTCTAAGTATGAACTTGCTGTTAAGATCTCAAAAATACTGAGTGCTCTTGAATTGAAGCTTTGATGAGAAATAAATCCTTCTTGTGACACATTTATGCCCTGTAGAGATGTGGAAGTGTGAGCAACAGCACCTGGCAAGCAAGCTGTCTTCTTTAAAAGCAAGCAAACCAGCTGCTCATCAGGTTGGAGAAGGATTTAGCAGGAAATAAAAGTCTACTCAAATGTTCATAGTTCAAATCTGCAAGACAAAACTCATACTTTACGATTTGTCCTCTGAATACTGAGAAAAACTGTATTAATATCTTCCGTATTTTCAAACACTGTGAGGAGTTCATTTTTGAACAGGAGTCATTTTCAAATGAACAATCCACTTTGCAGATTCATTTCTGTTCATACCAGTTCTCTCATTTACAGAACGTAAGCAGATAAGTAATAAAATAAACTTATGGATGACAAACAAAATTTGATAGAAATAGTCTCTTTCAGGATAGAGTAGGGACAGGATTTCTGGATTTGCTTTGTTTGGGACCCTTCTTTCCCTATTCTTGTATGTGTATCAGACAGATCATCTCATGTAATAAGTCTCAAATGTATCTGCTTTCTGGTTACATGAATCAGTTATATTTTAAGCAGATCAAATAGATTAATTTTTTTTTACCCCAGCAGAACAACACTAACCAAAATGTTTCTGGCTCTTCAAAGTTCTAGACAGACAGTGGTCTCATAAAACATAGGGAAAAAATTGTTGGCAACCAAGTTCAGGTGAGTTGATGCAAGGCTGGAACATTTAACTGCGTACATAATTTCCAACTGGGCAAGGTATCTCATCTGATCCCGTTGGAAAATAATTTATTTAGTTTCACAGCTGCCGAAATCAGCCAGCTAGGACTCCATAGGAAAATTCCCCCAAATAAAAGCATTTAACACCAAACTATAGGACTTCCTTTGCTTCCATCTAGCTATAGGAGAAATAAATGCAACAGCATGCAAGACAGACACATATATCAGTATATATCCCTCTCAACCTCCGAAAGCCTGAAAAGAGTTTGGATGTACCACCTATATATTTTTTAGGTTGTTTGGAATTTTGTGAATAATTTTGTGACAATTCTACTTCACTTAATTAGGTGTTATTCTGAGTATTGCAAGCCCCAGTCAAATGACATTGCAATGCACTGAAAAGTTTCCTTTCGATACCTTGAAACAATAACTCAGAGATTGATTTTAATCTTTAGGTAGATTATACTGTGATGGCTACCATCCTCCATCTTTTGGCTTGGTTCCCAAGGAAACTTCCCCATTTTGTATTTCATTTGTTATTGGTTGTGGTTTGCTTCTCCTGTACTAACAAATCCAGATTAATGTCTCTCATCCACCTAACTCTCCTGCCAACAAAACTGTTCTTACACTCTGCTCATGATCTCCATGTTTACAGATGCGACAACCAGGGAATGAAAAGAGAGTCCTGTGGTGACCACAGAGAGAAGGCTGCCTGGAAACACTGTCTGCTTCTTGCAGTGTTCCCCTCAGTTATTTAAATAGCATTATATTATCTCAAAGTTTTTTAAACTGGGATATATGCAGAGATGAAGTTCCTATCTGTGCCGCACCAAAACCTAAATAAGCAAGATGTATGTGCCTTTAACAATACTCTCAGACTCATGTCACACTAACACTGAGGCATCTGCTCATCTTTGCAAAGCAGCTCTTGAGATTTTGCTGGACTGCAGGGTAAATTTAAATTTAAAGTCATCCTCATTTGCAGACTCAGGACTTACAGAATGATATTTGCATCAGGCTTTACTACCATTTAAGATGCTGTAGGGAATCCCTCCTGGCTTCCAGCTGCTGCTCCAGAATGGCACAGGTTTATCCTCAGTCCCACGTTATCTATCAGCCCAGATGTCTCTGATGCCCTCAAGCTAATACAGTGACACCTGTATTAGCCCAGATGTCATCACACTAAAATGAGGATTTCAGAACAACATGAGTTGATACAGCAGAGGGAGCGAATAGCTTTTATTAACTCCTAGGAGTGTGATCTGCAGGCAGAACCCATCTACTGTACTTTTTATTTTCTAAAGAGCACCGATCTTTTCAGAGGACTGGGGACCCATCAAGAAACAAAAAGTTACAAGATACTAGTAATGGAACCAAACAATTTACCTGCAGTATGATGTCCCGCCCATTCCGTGTGACATTAACAGTGTGGGGCTGCCCATTGGCCATGTTTCTGTGGTCAATGTCAATGTTATATGGCTCCTTGGTGCCCCCGAGGTTGTACCGAATTTGCAGATTCCCTAGTGAAAAAGAAAAAAATGTGAAAAACGTCCTCAGGTATTTTGATCTTTATTCACCAGCTATTTTCCTGTATTTTTGGATACAGCTGTTATCATTTCACACTTAATTGCTCTCATAGCTGGTCTCTGCAGTAAGAGAAGAGCTGGTGTTTGAGATTATAAAGTTACTGGGCTGAAACTGCCTCTAGTTTATAACCCAGAAGTGCGACAATGACCAGCATTTCCAAACCACAGTGTTTGTAAACACTCCGGACTGCAAACCAAACAAATTGGAGTTATGCCTTGAACAATATGGACAAATGGTACAAAATTGAGCACATCAAGTAACACTTTATTGTTGAGATTATTATACTTGCTGCAGTAAAATTATTTGAAATTATACAAAGCGTAACATTTTCTAAAGAATAAACCGTTGATGTGCATTGAATAAAGGCAAAATTACAACAAATTAGCACTGACACATCATTCACATAAGAGACTTTCTTGCTCTCACGTTTAATTGTTGTTGATGGGTGACTGTCTGGACTTCCATGGAAATTTAGTGTTATATTGTGAAATGAAAACCTGAGGTTACATTGTGAGAAAAGTATAGTCAGGAGTGGTTAATTGATATTCATAACACACTGCCAGACAGATTTTTCTTTTCTAAACAAAAGTGAAGTGTCTGCTCTTCATAATGCATTTAAATATTTGATTAAAAGGAAGGATGTTTGAAAAGGGAAATGCAGCCCACACTCTTGATGAAAAATGGAATTATTCTGGCCAAAAAGAGCAGACTTAGGCCTCTATAACTATAGTTTAGTTGTGTGATGTTGGATTGCTTTCATGCACGTCCTTTCTTTCCCATGAAGGGAAAAGAATGAATGACATGTAGAATACTCATATCATTCCAAAAATGAGAACAGTAGTAAAATCATCCTAATTATGATTTTCATGGGGCACTAAGGCACTATTTGGAATAACAGTATATTTGGTTCATATAGAGTTTTAATACTGTAGCAGCAAATGGTCCATATCCAACCTTCATCCATCATCAAAATGTTTAGGACATTATATACTATACTGCATCCATATTTTAGAAATTGCAGTGAGTATCCAGATTTTCAGAACAGTACATGACACTTTCTACTGACTACTAGGGATATTGCTGGTTTAACTATTTTTAACTATTAACTATTTTAACTAACACACTGTCTTTGTGTGGATGTCTGCTTGTTCCCACCATAATGCTGGTTCATGGCAGGGGTCTGACTGTTATAGCAGGTTTTTGGTTTCTAATGTTTGGTTGGTTTTGTTTTGTGAGGGAGGATTGGCTAAAGAAACACCACTAAATGGCGCAGTTACATGAGTACCAAATCTAGTAAAAGCAGCGTGACAAGGGTGAAGAGATTTTCTCATTAGTTCAGAAATTCCCCTGAATGTCAGCCTGCTATTGCCAATTGTGCCTTCAATGGAGAGAGCCCAGAGTAGTTTCTTACCATTGGGGTTCACAAGCACAGCCATGAAGTCTGGGGTGTAGGAGCTGACATACAGTAAGACACAAGGGGACTTGGTGGTGCTGAAGCTGAAGCTGAGCTCTTCTTTGTTCAAGCTGAGGTCAGGTGCTGTGATCTCAGGATCTGCAGAACTCAAAAGTGTCCGGCTAACTAAATCCTTCACGCTAGTCCCTGGGGAGTGGAAGTTGTAACGAAGCCACATTCCTTCTTCAAAAAATGCTCCCACATCTTGAACAGAACAGGAAAAGGAGGATGAAAAAAAGAAAGTTAAATTAAGTGTGCTGCCACCTTTTGGTTGAAATATATTACTGTGACCTGATCAGTACTAGTCTGTGCATGTTTCTACTGCTGTGTTATTTTAGCACAGTATTTGGGTCAAGAGCCTCACTATTTTCCTACGGGAACGAAAAGAACAATCTCCATTTCATTGGTGGACACTTGGATTCACAAAGAAAAAGAAATATTTCCTTTGGGGTGCAGAGAAAGCCTATGCCTATATCTCATATCAATACTACAGACAAAAGAATTTATGATTTAAATTTATTCTCATTAAAATTTTGCGGTTGGTAATGCTTCAAAGAAGAAGATACAAGGAATAGTGGCTTAAAGGACAGGGTAAACAAACAACAGTCAAGGAAAAGGAGATAAAATTAACTAGGGAGTTTGACTCAGCTGGGAACAAGAGGCAAGAGATACCTGAACTGTAGATCCCAAGAGGTGCTATAGTTTTCAAACCAATCTGAGACAAGATGTGGTGTTCCAACACTCCTGACAGAAAATAAAGCTACTTTTGACAGAATTAATACTTTCAGCTGAAAAAGCACTAGTAGTGCTTCCCATAATAATGAAGTCCTGCCTCTTCCTCAACATTGAAATCATAATTCCAGACTGATGTTCTTGCATCAACAGCTGACTATGACAACCTCCTACAGGAATTACTGCACAATTGGCCACCACTGGTATCATCTACTCCATGGGGGATCACTTGACTGACTTCCTATGGCAGTCATTCATTTAAGGACATCTTGGTACTGGTTCAACTGTGCTATCTGGGATAACATAGTGAAAGGAAATTTTCAAACAATATATGAACATCATTAAGAATGTGCATTTATGAACATTTTGTAAGATATTAAACAATGATTAAAAATATTATAATCATAACATATGAGTACTGTATTAAAAGAAGGGCTATAAGAAATACTTAAGACAATAAATAGCTTAAAAAAAAAAGTCTTTCAGTGTCTACTACCTTTCTACATGATGCAAAGTTGCCACAGTTTCTTGAAAAATAGCCCATCTGAACTAGAAATTTGTTTTTATTCTGTTTTAGCAGTTTGAGTCTTCATACAATTCTAAGCAAAGGCTTTATCTCAAAACACATGAAGGAAGATGCCTATTTTCAAAGCTTTATACAGACACAAAGCAAGTTGGGAATGAGCCTGCAGAATTCATTCAGAGTAGCTGAGCAGAGAATAAGTAAGAGGATAGGTAAAATTATAAATTCATATGGACGATTCTTTCTGGAGTTTTGCTAAATCTAATGCTGGAAAAGCTTTATGTTTTCTTGCTATTATATAAAAATCCTCCCAAACTCAAAATATCACAGTTGCTGTCACTAAGTGGACATATAAAACACAGAGTCAAGCTGTGGCCTTGAAGTGCTATAAATAATTCGATCATTCTGATGGATTTGTAGCTGCCATTTTATAGGGGAAAAGTTAAATCACCCCAAAAAAGTTATGGGAGAGGCAATTTCATTTAACAACTATATTTTGCAGTAGTCTCAACTTTAGTGCTCCTGGATTAAAAGTGAAGGCCCCTGTCATGAAAAAAACTTCCCCCACTCGTGATGTCCTCTGCCTTCAACCGTGGTGTATGAAACAAGCATTAGCACGCAATAAATCTAAAGCAGTAGCTCCAAGTATTTGCAAGATGGGCCTAAAAATATCCCTGTGGCCACTAATTTATTCTTCAGCCCCTGCTTCTGGTTCACACAAGCTGCTTCTGGGGCAGATGCCCTATCAATTACGCAGGCAGAGCTGCCGGCCGTGCTGGGTCCTGCCTCTGCCACTGCTGGAGGGGAGCGCAGCACCCGTGGAGGCTCCACACACACACAGAGCACACTGATGCACAATTATGTTTGCCTCCAGCCTGTTTACTGCTTGTCACGCCTTTTATTTTAGGAGTAATCTTTGGAATTGCCTGGCGCCGTGCTTGCCCAGGGCCTCACGCTCTGGGAATACTGGGACCTTCAGTCCTGACCTCAGCACTGCTCTGGGGCTGAACTGGAAAGCGTGGGAAGCATTTTTCCAGAGCTGTAAATGTTATAAATTGCTACGTTAAATGTTCATTACTACAAAGAAAGCTTTAAGTAAATGGTGCTCTCTGAAATGGTATTCGGATTGTTCTGCAGTTCTGTGAGGTGAATTCAATCATCCTTGTGGGTCCCTTCCAACTCTCAATACTCTGTTCTGTGACTTTTTATTCCAAAAGGGTTTCACGATGGAGCTGAGTACGTTCTGTATGTTTAACTTGATTTGCGCTGAGAAAATAATTTTCAATGTAGCTGTATTATTACAGGCATATAGGGTATTGTAATAAACCTTGAAATTCTCCTCACATGCACATCACCTCTTTTAAAAGGTAGGATAAAAGGAAGGTTCACTTTGGCTTTGTGAGTGTATTGGGCCTTCAATAGGAATATATTGAATTCTCTCAAGTTCCAGCTCATCAAAGAGGTTGATGCACATGATTATGCTCTTTACCGAAAGAAACTGAAATCCTTGCAAAGTTGCAAAGTGCTCAGCAACTCACAGGAGCAGGCTGTGCAAACCATTAGGACATACTAAAAACAGCTAAAAGATAATTTTTTCTATCTTGCATGCAGGTATAAGATGACTTGGAAATGCTGAGGGCTGACCAATGAAAAAGCTACCTACTTTTTAGGTCACAAGTGGTGACCTTGAGGTTTACACTTCAGGTCACAATTGTAGCCTCCTCCTGAAGTTGTGCTAGGAGGAGTATGGAAGTCCTTCATCCAAGAAAACCATTTGAGCTCCCTGAATAAAGTGGGTCAAATGCAGCCCAAACCCTGCTGCTGAAATGTGAGGGAAGTTTCCATGCACAACTCTCTTTTCTTCTGTAATATTTGAAATGCCATCTGAAAAGGTGACTCTTGGGACATCAGGCACAATGCATAGTAAAGGCTGCTCTGCAAACTGCCCTTTCAAAGCAGAGGCCTTAGGGAAATGAATGTGATGGTAAAAGATCTGTTTTCTTCAGAAATTAATACCTATTTTTACACCAATATACAGTGCAGTCACTCTCTGTTAACAGAGTTTTCAGATATAAACACTTTGGACTGACTTTGTCGAGGAACCCAGAACGGGAATTGTGGATTGTTAGAAACAATTTTATCATGAAAGGTGCGTGTCCCAGTGTGAATCACACGTGTTACAAAATAGTCCAACCGCAATTTGGAGAGGTGATCCAAAACTTCCACAGGAAATACACATGTACCCAGAACTGACAATGTTATTTTGAAGCTTATGATTCTTTGATCTTGTCCACAGTCTCCCTCTATCTACTTAGCTACTTTTATTTTTGTACACTCTCATTGTGCCTTGGATCAGGAGTATTGAAAGACTGGAGGAAAAAGCCAAATAGCAACAAAAATCCCCATTTCTCTGACAAAACTTGTGAAGTCTCATGACATTTCTGGCCTGGTGCTGTAGACCTAAGAAAATGTAAGTAGGACTCTGATCCTCCTCTACTGCTTTTTACATCAGTGAAATGTCAATGTTGGCTCTTCTGTTCTTCGGTCGTTATAATGATTCTGTGAGCCATACAGACACATAGAGAACTTGTCTTCTTTTTCCATAACCTTTTTCTCACCTCTGAAAAACACTGCCAGCATGGCATAGGTCTGGCTGAACACAACTTCAGCAATATTTTTTATCTGGGTGCATATATATAAGAGATACAGAGCTCAGCAGTCTTTACAGCAATTGAGTTTGCTCTATGCTGACAGTTGGAATGGGAATGTTAACAGGAATTGTCATGAATCAAGTACCAGATATTACTCTTAATAAATAAAGAAGCTGCAGATCTGTGGATCTACCAAAAAGCCTCCAAACCATAACACCAAACCAACACAAGATCTTTTCAAGAGTGGCATCATGGCATCAGAAGTGGAATCTTCCTTCTTTATTAGGACAGCTCTCACTGACTCAAATTGCCATCTCATATTTTTCCAAGTTAACTGGACCTGATTTCTGTCAGCTTTTACGTGGAGACCAAGGAGGAAGTAGTGCTGGTTATTTACTTACTGGGCATAACACGGTATTCCTGCCCTACAGAAGCTGGAGAAAAAATCCTGGCAACTATTGAGCCTGGCAAGGACATGAGAAACGGAGAAGGAAAAGATTCTCCCCTCTCTGTTTCACAAAGCTGACTTCTTACAGCTGTAAGCATGTCCCATCAGAAGGCCCTAAACCCTCATTGGCCCTGGTCAGATTCAGTAAATTAAAATTATCACTCTGTGATGCCCCTTGCCAGTGCTCAATGATATGTCTTCTCTGCATTAAGTCCTGGGTTTGAAAAGCAGCTTTTAGAAAATCCTAAGCAAGGACAGTCACTGGAGACGTTCTAGCACTTGATGCATGTACAAAGATTCCTCAAACAAGGTAGAGGATTGAATAACCTCTCTTTCTTTTTGCATAATTTCCCTTCTTTTTTGATTTTACATGTACTTATGAATATTGAATATAGATTAACCAGAGCTTGCTTGTTCATCTTATGGCTAAAACTGTGCTAGGGAGCACCTAAAATTGCTGCTACTTCCAGACTGTGGTCACAAAGACTAAGACTTGTTTGCTGAGATACCTTCTGGCCATAGGGCATTAGTAAAGGGTCAGAACCTCACAGCTGTTGATTTGGGAGAGAATTTGAAATCTCTGAAGGTGAGAATGGTTATCATTTATCTGGTTAGCTCACTCAACATTTTATTCTACCTTAAGGCACATGTAGGGTGTGAAATCAGGAAGTGGGTATTTGAAGCTAGTGTTCTACATCCTCAAGTCTCATATTCTGGCTGTTCTAATAATTAATTTGTGATGCATATTGGAACTTTCCACCAAAGCACAGAAATTACTTGTAGACATCAACAGAATACAAACCTAGTGAGGACTTGCTTCTTTTATATGAATGCATCAGTACTCAGTATAAAAGAGGCTTTCTTGAACTATCAGAATCAGGGGATGTACAAAATAATGTGCACCAGTGAAACTTTGGGGTGTGATCATAAATCCATGCAAAGATTCCCGCTACCTTCAGTAGAACAGGATGAGTGCCACAGGAGATGGGGTTTAGCCACCAGATTCATTACTCTTTCAAGCCTCCCTAGATGATGCCAACATCAACTGCCAGGAAGCAGTTTGATGTGCTTGAACAAGGCTGAGCACTGAATCGACTTTTGTAGTAGCCCTGAAAAGCAGGGCTTTATTCTACATTTCTATACCTGGGCAGAAGTGTGCATGCCACAGAAAGCCTAAAAATGTCAGGAAAGTTGCACTTGCAGTTCATTCTGTACTGATTTGAAGGTGTTGTAGATATTTGATCTGATGTCTGGAACAACAGACTCAGAGTAAGGGAATGGAAACAGGTGCCATGTATTTTCTGTTGAATGTAAGTGACAAGACAGATTCACTTCTAGTGGAAATATCCATAATGGTTAAAAAGAAAAAAAACCTAAATGTGGAGGCCTCTGAAGCCACACCAACAGAAGCAGCCCTTCCATGGAAGGCCTGTAACCTTGAGTGCAGTTGTATTATCCCCCAGGGAAGCCTCTCTAAGAGACTCCCTCAAAGGTCAGGGCGAGTAATAAGTTGCAAAGTCCCATGAGCCTTTGGTCGTATGGAAAAGTTTTGCTCCTGGTTCGTTGTTACTTTACCTCCTGGTTTTCTCACTCCTTGAGCGGACCAGTTTGGATCCTCTCTCTGATTGGTGGTTTTCTCAATCCTTGCCCCTATTGGTTCTTGTGGTAAACCCCGCCCCCTGAGTCTCTATATAAGCCTGGCTCCTGAGCGTCTCGGGGTCTTTTGAGTTGCCGGTTCTGGGGGAGGAAGAGGTATTTGGAAGATGAGACTGACTCCTGTCTTCACTCCTGTGCTACCTGAGGATAGCCCTGCCTAGACACACTGCACTTGCAGTGAGATCCTGAAGAGCTGACAGGCTCGGTTGCCTTGGCAACCAATCACAAAGAGCTGATCACTACACTGGAGTGCCTGTGCCCCTGAGATAGAGGCTGTCCTTCTCAGGACGATCCACAGAAGGTCGCGGCGGCCAGAAGATCCCCGCCAGGGCCTGGGCGGTCGGCGACAACTAAACACCAACATTTTCCCTGACATCAAATAAAATTGGATGGTTGAAGAAAATGTGATGTCAAGCGTACAACAGACCAGATTTCATGATTTCCTGCTGGGGTGTCTATGGAGGTGCTCTTTTGGTAACCTCAGAGAAAAACTTGCATCTTTGCAAGAACCATTTGAGAAATATAAAAGACTGTCATTTGCTGATTTCACAGTGTTCAGAGCAACAACCTCGATAGGTGAGACCTGGGTTCAATTCCTTCCTGTTTTACAGGTGTCCACTTTAAATCTCAGCAGATCCTTCCTGCCCTCATTTGCTTTCTGCATTACCACAATAAAAACATCTTCTCACATCACAGAGCTATTGTAATCATTAATGCCCTATCATCTTGCGAGGTTCCAAAACTACTCCAGCAGCATGCAGGTGTATAAATATTGCATACATTGTCTGGTGTGAGACCTCAAACCTCTCAGCTGCCTTTGCACAGGCATGCAGCAGCCAGCAATGTTGCTGCAGCTGCTCTACTTCACTTTCACAAAACATCTGCATTCAGTGAGCAATGACACTAAAGCAGGCCTATTTTAGTTGTCTGACTAAGAAAGTTAATCACATTTTCTGAGCCAGGACTAAGTATTTTTCTTTCTAACTTACTCCGCTGATTTATTTGTTTTCTGCATATAAAATAAGGAATTTGTGCTTTTTATAAGTAGTTTATAATGGATGATAAGTGACCTAGCAATGATATAATCAAGTTGATAATCAGTTTATAACCAGGTTATAATATCTCTCTAACATATGTACTATTGGGAAGGTTTTTTTTTCTTTAAATAGAAAATCATGAGATTTTTTTCCAGTGAAAGAATTGTTGCACTGAAGTGCAACTTTTAAAGCACTAGAGCATAAAATAGTGGATGTTTAATGAGGCAATATTGACAGGACTGAAGAGCGGAATAGCTTTAGAAAGTATAACTATTTTTTGTGAGTATATATATTTACCCAAAAGAAGCTAAAACCTGAGTCTTGAAGTATTATCTACAGGTAAAAAAGCCTGACTGCAGCATTCAGACTTACCACAGTGGGAGCTTAACATTAACAACCTGAAGAAAATTTCTCACGTAACTCTCTGCTAACAGATCGCAATCACGTTGCAAATAGCAGAAATTTTTGGGGTCTGGGAGGGAATGTTACCTGCATTTTCTGGGTTCTGTGATTCTGAACTATGAAAACAAAGAAGTTAGTTACCTCAAAACCCTCTAATGATCACCTCACCATTGCTTTCAGCAAAACAATGCAATGTTTTTACAACCAGCAACATAAAGGGAATTGAATGAATATAACCAGGGCAGAACTTGGAGGTGATCGAGTGTCAGTCTGAGAGTTGGTGGAACGGTGCGGAGCTGCTGCCCCCTGATATGTCTTGCATCCACTGAGCCTGGTAAAAAGCTGTTTTTTTCTCTTTGAGACACAGAAGGGAGCAGGAAAAGAAGGAAAAGAAGGAAACCTGACTGTGACAATATTACTTGTAAGTGCTTTCAGGGTTCATACAAATATAAAAACAAACATGAAAGAGCTCATTTTGGGCATTGTCTTAAGGATTGCAAGAATTCACACTGTGAATCTGAGCTTTACTCCAAAGAAGAAAAGAAAAAAGAGTGTAGCATCTCCTATAGCTGTTTGTTAATGCAAATTGAGTAACTGCAAAGAAACTGGAAAGCTTTGAATTTACCCTTCCAGCATACCTGAAGGCACATAAGTAATAGCAAAAGCTATTTAATTTTATTTTTTTTTTAAAAAAATTTTATGTTTTGGCCTTGCTCCTGGTGGGTGCAATTTCTTCTCCCACTGTTGTTCCACTGCATTTCAATACCAAATGACGAATGTTTTCTCCCTGGGGTATGTCCCCCATCAGAATGCTGCCATAAGCCCTCCATTTGACCTTTGCTTTTTTGTTTTTGTTTTTGTTTTGTTTTAAGGCAGGAAAGAGTTTGTTTTTCAGAGGAACAAAAATTAATTGTTTTCTCAGAAATGCTTTTATGATGATCGGACAGCTGTGGGAGAAGAAAGAAAAAGAGAATTTATGCTTAAACAAAGGACAGGGAAAGGTCAGAAAGCAATCTGCAGGACGGCACAAACACTTCAGCTATTCCTCAGAGCAATTTCTCTGAGCAATGAAAGAAGTAAAACCAATTGCATATGCCTCAAATACGAAACAAAAATACAGTTAAAATAGATGTCAGACTGCATTTTCATGCTTCTTTTTGCCCTTGTAAAAAAATAGTGTAATTTCCAGGCCACTACAACATCATTCACATTGTGATGTGCTGCTAATAAGGCTGGAGACAATGCAATTTCATCTCAGTCATCAGTCAGCAGCTCTAAGGACAGATTTCATCAGCAAAAGAATCCACAACATGTGAGGCCTGCTTGTGTTGTGAGGTGTATTTATTACTCATGAACCATTGTATGGTGATTTCCTTACACCAATGTTTTTTTCCTTTGATTTTCCCATCTCTTCTGCTAGCACTTTCAGTATGTAACCAAACCCAAAAAGTTCACTGCAGGCAAGTGATTTCCATAGCAAAATAAAGCTTTTGGATAAGACAAGTTTCCTGTGTCAAATGAAAATCAATGGGGAGAGAAGTGTGTGCTATATTGTGAGGGTTACATTGTGCCACCCTTCACTCCAGCTGAGTAGCATATTCTTCTGGTAATATCTCGTATTGGTTTGGATGGCATGTCAGGCACTACTGATTATCAAATCAACAGACCTATTTGGCTTGGAATGTTTACTCAGAGGAGTGAAATAATGAAACCTAGCCCTAGTCTGTTTTGCAAAGCACTAACCATATTATATTCTGGCAGCCAATGTGAATTCCTAGTGAAGGTGACAAAGGAAAATATTTTTGCTTGCCTCATATTAGATTTACCCAGCATTACAGCAACAAACAGCATACTGTGGTGCAGGTTATAAAAGTGACAGAGCAGTATTCAGCTCTGTCATTATAAAGAACAAAATTAATTGAAAACACACCAGACAGTATTTGAAAACATGTTCATAGATGTTTCAGTGCTTTTACAGAGGGGAAAATGTCAAAGTGTTAATTAAAAAATGGATTGAAATATAAGAATTACAATCTCTTCATCAAAATCTATTAAAATAAAATTTAGGCATAATTTTTATTTTACAGAAGAAAAATTCCAAAAACCTTTCCAATTTTTATAAATATTTAGAATATTTTTTAAACTAAAACATACTTGTCTGTTTTGCCATTACTTATTTTGCAGCTGTTATATATGCTTGCCCTTTGTTTCTGGGAAATACATTCACTGTTGTCTCATAGACCAAGAGGACACAGTGCAAGATTCCAGGAGCTGCTATTAGAAAGAAAATGTAGGACTCCCTTCTTTCGCAAGTCTAGGAAGCTTGACAACACACATAAGTTGTTCCACTACTTTACTTGATTTAAAAGGCTTAATGCAAGTTAAATTGACAATGTAAATGTAATGGGCTGCAAATGAACTGTTCTAAAGATCTCATTATCAGCATTGTTTGTTACAGAGATTTTACACTTATTTCAATCATAAGATGCCCCAAATCCAGTCTATTTTGTGTAATTTATCCTCTAGCTTTTTCCCCAGTGTCCCATTGTCCTTTCTGTAGGGAAAGCTCATGAATTCACCCACACTAAATCACACCTGGGGATATTCTAGAGAAGTGCAGCAGTCTTCAGCACTAAAAGATAGGAAATTGGCAATATACACCTTGTTCATAAGATCTAAAGGATTTAGAGAACCATTTTTAGCCTGGAGCAGATTTGATATTGAAAACAGAGATCTGATATCATGTTTAAATGGCACAGACATCCCTGCACTAACAAGAGTACTTTTGCATGAGCACCAGCTCACAGCAAGTTTCACTGCATGCCCAAAATATCCCTGTCAGAGCTCTGGGCCCCTGGCTGCACTAGGAGACTGATAAGGACAGGAGTATAACATAGTATGGTATTACTGCTGTTGCTATGGAAGTGCTTACAGGCCAGCCAAAACCAGGGTTTGTGGCTCAATTATTTCAATGGTATGTTTTTATTCTGTTAGCTCCACATCCTGGAAAAATTAAACCCTTCAGCTTAGAGTTAGTTTTGGTGGAAGGTTGGGGCTTACCTATCCCTAAGAGGAACAAACCCCTCACAAATAAAAGTCAATGGGATGAGTTCTGGCAATACAGAAAAAGCTATAAAGTGAATTCAGTGATGGTGGCATAGCAGTAATTATCTTTTCCTTTTTTTTTTTTTTGAGTCAACACATGTGATCTCTAAGAGATTGACCCAATTCCAGCCTGAATGGGTTTTCTCTACCATATAACTGCATTAGTGAACAGAAATACTAAATATGCATTACCATTATTCATGACAAACCATTTGCTAAATTAGCTGAAATTACTGTATTCACATTCTCAGGAGCTGCTGTATATACAGTCCTGAACTGAATGGACATGTTTTATAATTTGCTTTTGAAGCAACACAGCATGGTGAAAACTGTTGAAATTCCTGCATGCAAGCACAGTGGAAGCCATCACCTAGAGAAACAGCTGCTTCCCTTCTGCTGTGCTAGAAATACATCGTATTTATTGGAATTTATGAAATAATCATGCTGGAGATTCATCCATATCTGGTGATGTGAATATTTGATGATATGAAAACAATCCCTTGGCTTTTAGAAAAGAGTGGTCCAGTATGTGAGCAACATTAGCAATGGACAAAGCTTTGCTGTGGCAGAATGAAATGGAAGTGAACATACATGGATATAAATGAAAGTGGCTGAAGTGTGTGGGGAGGAAATGCAGTCCATAACACAGCATCAAGTAAAAAGACTTCCTATTTCTGTTATTAACTTCATGCTTCCCATAAGTGTGGCTAAAAGAGAGCAGTGTATGGATATTTACAAAATAATTCTCAGATTTGGACTTGGAAGAAAACCCTGAGATGTTAAGAAAGAGTTGAAAACCAGAACATCAAAGGCCAGGTGCTGTAATGTCCCCTACATTATTAGCTTCATTAGGTGACTCTGGTGTCTGGTGACCTAGACTGCCTGCAGGCTTCCTGGTTCAGAGAGGATTGTAAAAGCAGAGAAGTGCTTTATGAGGGTACAGGTTTCTTTAACATCAGGGATACTGATGAGAAGAGTCTTCCCACTTATAGCTGAAACTCTGAGAAAGCTTGTAAAATTATTAGGAAAAGCAGTGGATTAGACAGTCAAACAAGAAAAAATAAATTAGTACTTTTCTTCTCAATTTTGGTTGCTGGATCCCTCTCTCTCTTGCTCCTTGTCTTTCTTTCTCATGCAGGCCTGTGCGTCCACAGTACATTGCTCTCTTACAGTCATTGCTTTTGAAAATCCAGAACATATTTTAAGCATTTCCAAAGGACTGACATAAATGTGGGAGCTCTATGTCTTCCCTTATCCTAGCAGGTTCAATCCCTAACTGAGTTTGAGCACTAAAAGATTTGATCTACTTATGTTTGGATAAAATTTTTAAGCCAAATGCTGGCCTCCCAATATATAAGATATTCAACCCAAATGTCATACCTACATGTCTGAATGACTGGGTAGCTTTTGTTTAAATCCATGTGTTGCATTGCACCTCCACACCCATGTAAATGTTTCCATATTAGGAAAAGAGTTTAAGTTATACCCCTGGGACTTTTAAGGGAGATGAACCAGAAACTTCTATGGCCTTCTTACTGTAATTGGCTCAGTGCCAGGACAAAAGCACCAGTTGGTCTCTTTAGCTGTTCCTCAGAAATGCAGCTATTTTCTATTGGGCAACTTGCCAAAAAAACCCTCCTAAATCGTTTAGTACTTAAAAAAGAGCACAAAGCTTCTTGGAGCTTTTGGGGGTATCGTAGCATGTGCATGGAGCTTCCTTGCACTGTGCACAGCTTTTGCTTTTTGTTTTGTATCGTTTGTTATTTTCTCTTTAATTAAAACCTTTTGCTTTTTCAAAACACATCTGATCAGCTGTCTTCCTAATTATTACTAAGCCATTAAGCCATTTCTCAGAGCTTGACAGATCTTTGTGGGGCTCATAACATGCTGGCACCATGCCGAATTGTATCATCCATGTTTTTCTTCTAAAGAAGTTACCATGACATTGTGCTAGTTGGAATTTATGGTTCTATAGCTTAAGACTATGGAATACTCTCTGCCAGACCTCCTACTACTACAGGCATTCCTGATGCATTCTGTTGTTGTGTCATTTGATTTAAACAGGTAACATGTAGTCCTCATAAGAGATGCGGTTTCAAATAATCACATTTAAATATACACATGGGTGCATAATTTGGCTTGCTAGCAAGAAATGTTAAACAGGATTTATTTGTTTATTTAATGAAGCTAAAGCATCGATTGATTCCATTGTTCTTTTTTTTTTTTTTCCTCAGGCAAATAGCTCCTCCCCACTCTGCCTCCTGCACTGAGGCATTTACCTTTTATGCAGAATGGCCCATCGTAGGCGGTTCTGGAGCAGTCACAGGAGTAGCCGTTGTATTTCTCCACACATTTCCCACCGTTGGCACAGTACATCCCGTAGCTGGTGCAGTGGCCAGAGCAGCCAGGCTTCACCCCAGGCGTGACTTTGGCTCTCTCTTCCAGGTCCAGCGTCACCCCGTTCATCCTCAGGGAACGAATGCAGCCCAGGAAGCCTCGCTGGCCTCCTGCAGCACCTGAGAGGGAATGTTGGACCGTGAGACAGCGCTGAATGGATTTTATTGCTGTTGCTTTACATGAAATATCCTGCTAAGCCTGTGGTAACCTCTTTATAAGGGCAAGGAATTGCCTTGTCCTAATGACAATAAATCAGCGTAACCCAGCCCTTCCATATCATACCATTATCAAGCATAAATAGTAGTTTTTTATCAGTGCTTGCTTTATACTGATTAGACATTTGAGATTCTAGCCCTACATGGTAAGATTCCTTTTCATCTCTAATGTTTTTAGAGATAACAGCGGAAGAAATGATCTTGGCTCATCTGCTAAGGTGTAGCCTTTCTCTCCTAATGATTAGTAATGGTGGGTGCTAATAATAATGCCATAATATTAGCATATTGTGCAGTGTTACATTTTTCAAAGCCACAATGGGCAAAGAAAAAAGGAGTAAACTCCCCATTCTCAGTTACA
Source organism: Illadopsis cleaveri (assembly GCA_013399915.1). Lineage (NCBI taxonomy): Eukaryota > Metazoa > Chordata > Aves > Passeriformes > Timaliidae > Illadopsis > Illadopsis cleaveri. Next base: position 329,829 of record VXBB01001094.1, on the reverse strand, counting down.
ACAGGAAATATTCACATTAATTTCCAAGAAACATTATGTATACTATTTACTTATTAGAGCAAAGACTGAAGGATGGAACACTGAAAAACTGCATTTGACAATCTGGGCTGAGATTTTTTTTTAAATAGCAGTTAATAAGAACTGTCCTTTTTCACCCCTAGTAAACACTAATTTTAAAAATGTGATTTCAGCTAGGAAAGTCTTATCTGAGGCTGGATTAGAAACAACAATCCAAAAAACCCCAAACTAAAAAATGCGAGTAAATAACGAGTGCTGGCATCTTTTCTGCTCATCCCTCCTCTCTTTGATTACTGCAGTGCTGCAGGTGCCAGAGAGTCCCTGAGGAGATCTGGATGCTCATCCCCACAGAGCACAGAGGCTGATATTTACCTGAGTGGGGAAGAGGTCTAAATACAAACCAGAGAGGGCTGCTTCAAACCAGGTACTGGTAACTGGATGATTTGGAGTAGGAGCAGTCAAGGCTTGGTCTCTACTGTGTGCTCATGGCAGAGGGTGTTCTGGTGTGATTCCATTCTATGTAAACTCATATACACTGCAGTGATGAAAAACCTTCTTTCCCCTCTCAGTGACTGTCCTAGCCCCTAGGAAACAAAGTCATCACCCCTCAGTCCCTCTTGCTCACCCAAAGAATAGATATTTATTCTACAGAAAATGGAAAAGAGGGCATGAAAACAATTCTTGTTCAGCATTACCCTCCAGGGCCCTGATATTTAGGTATTTATTTTGGGCACTCCAACTCAAATCCATAGTTTAAAGCTGTTCTCTGATATGTGTGCTCCAATCACCAAGTTATATGAAATAAATGTAATTCAGAAAGAAAAAAAATCTGGTGCAGATTATGGCATTCATTTTTTGGCAATAAATGTGCTCGATATTTCAAAACATTGCTGGTGTTACAGTCAATCCAAAACTAAAAAATAAAATCATCATTATCAGCAATTCTCAAAGAACTCTGGCTAGGAAAAAAAAATCCAGCTCTTCCTGTTTAACAGCAAAAGGCTTGGTATTTTTTTAAAGGTTAAGTGTTCCTCTTTTAAACAAACTTCATCTTTCAGCTTGTTTTGAAACTGCCATTTACTAGGATCACAGCAGCAAAGGACAACCTGAGCTTGTAAATAACACCTGCACATCTGGTGACACATTATGCACAGTTTACAGTGACACTGGGCTGATTAACTCAGGCAATGAAGACTTTAAACATCATTTTAATTCATTTGAGTTGCTGAATGCTGACTAACATGGAGAAAAAAGATATATTTTTTTTGCTTTTCACTTCCTTCTCTTGTAACAGATATCTAGAGAGGTATGAAAGTGATTCTTTGCTCAACATTTCATGCAGTTCTGATACCAGCTAATGACACTTGGCATGTCAGCACTTTTCAGCCCTGCGGCTAACAGTTGGAGAAATACAAATGCTGCTGGAATAGCCTGCCCCAAATGTAGTGGAAATCAGTAGCTCCAGAAAGCAGCAGGACTAACTTGGTTCCAGGGAACGCATTTGTGTAACACTGTGTGGTGCTTTCCTACATCGAATGAGTAAATAGCCCATGGGAATAAAGGGAAAAGACTGCAGTGAGAGCTGTGAATGCAAAAATATGGCCAGTGATCAAATCTGAAGGGGCTGGAAGTGCTGCTGAGGCTAGGATGGGCACTGGAGGCACATGTGGTCCTGGCAAGGACTCTGCAGAGGTTTCCACTTTTGTGGTGAAAAGATGTTTGTGTTTCTGGGAAGAGACTCTCAGCAAAAAAGGAGTTTGGCCCTGCAGTCTGCTGGAGTCCCATTCAGCCAGGAGATGCAAGTGGAGAGAGACAAAAAGGACACGTTTCTAATGCACAATATTTTTCTCTTAGTTGATCTTTGTATTTCTGTAATTATGGGCACGTTTGTCTTTTCTTTTTTTTTTTTTTCTCTTTTGCTTTTTTCCCCCGTCTTTGCTGTCACACAGATGGTTGAGGAGCACAGCTCTTCCCACATTCACTGACTGCTGCTGGCAAGACAGGAGGCAAAGACTGCCCAGCACTGTGAGAGCAAAGCCCAGCTGCCCCCTCTGCATCTTACCGACATAGAGCTGGCTGTACAATTCCAGCCGCGTGTGTCCTTCTGTGGGAGCTTTCCTGACCTCCAGGGGCAACTGGTCCACCTGCAGGCTGGCCTGCTTGACATTCCTCTCGGCGTTGACGCGGTGCCACTGGTCGTCGTTGAGCGGGTTGGGAGATCTCACCACGATTTCCACCGGCCCGTTCCCGACATCGAATGAAAAGGAGACCTCGGTGGCAGCTGGAATAGCAAGCAAAGGGTGTCCACAATTTGTAAGCAGTCTTACATTGTAAACACATTCACTTGCAGTTCCCAAAGGGTGAGGAGTCATATCAAATAGAAATGTGCGCTGCTACGCTGTCTAATTTATAAGCATGTTCTAACTTGAGTAAGACTTCAACTTTTAGAAGAAAGTAGCAGCAGACCCTCAACCAATTGCATTAATCTTTGCAGCTTTCCAGTTTATATATGTTTTTTTTTTAAAATGAATAAGCATTTTCATAAAATAATGGTGGAGGAGTCTAATTTTTTTTTTTTTATTATTATTTTGAGGGGCAATCAATTCGTGCAATGAACTAATAATGCTATGGTTAAAATCCATGTGACATTTTATGGCTGAAAAAGATATGGATCTTCAGTAAGCCCAACAGTGCTCTGTTTATAGTGTACGATTACAACCATGTCTAGATATTTTACAAATGCCCATTAAGCCCTACTAGACATTCCTTCAGGTCATTCTTGGCAAATATATAACTGAAAACTGTTATTGAATGTTGAGTGGGATTAATAGTATATAAATTATTTTTAATAATGTAGTATAATTATTACTTTCCTATTGAGATTTAGTTTATATATCTTTGGGCTGCAAATTCTATTCTGGTGGTAAAACATCAGATGAAAGGGTTAAAAGAAAATGGATTATCAATTACAGCATTCACAAATGAGGATACCAGACAGAAGTAAAGACAACCAAGAGTTCAATTTAATTTGGTTTCTCTACACACAAAATAAAAAAAGCCAGAGCTCCCTTTTAATTCCCTTCAAAGATCTCCGGGTGCCCAATTAGGCTCTATGTGTTCCAGTATAGCTGTGGTTTCTGGTCAGGCTGAATTGATAATGCATTATTATAAACTCTTATTCAGCAAGGCTATTAAATTGGGGTAAAAGCACTGCTCCGTGTTCATTATCACTAACAATGCTGATAAATAGTGGGAAATATTTTTGTACATGGCTTAACAGATTTTCACAAGGTTATATCAGATTGACTTGATAGCATTTTTAAGAAAAGTGAATGGATAGGAATGAATATTTTACAGAAAATGTGCTTTCAACCCAAATTTACTACATAATTGATTTTTTTTTAAAATTGGCTACTTCTAAAAGAAACAAATTGAAAAGCTGTTGTTCTTCCTGTTCTCTGTTGAATAAAATAATTTAATTTGTTGAATGAACTTCCTTTTATAAGCCATGGATTTAGTTTGTTTGGCCTTTTGCACTTTACAAGGCACAAAATCTGTATAAGCCAAAGCTTGCTGTTACGGAAATAAAGATGTTTAGTTTTAATGTTATTATGTTTTGTAACTTCAGTTGTTCTGCCAATAAACCCAGGCAAAGTAGGAATTAGAGTAAAATCTCTCCAGTACTTAAACTGTATGTTGTGTTCAAGTCTATTTTCAAGCATGTGTGTATAATTCTCCTTTAATTTTGCTTTGAAGAACTGCCTCAGATCTCTTCTCTTGAAGAGCTTGAATAGCTTCCCAAAAGCTGTCTGTCAACAAGTCTGTAAAATAAGTACCTCTTAGCAGACTTTTTCTCTTATACTGAGGCAGCTGATGACATTGTCAATATTGCTACTATGTGCCTTAACTATTATCCATTCAGAATTTTTGAAAAACTCCACAAGAATGCTTCTTTGTTTGCTAGCTTCTGGTCTTCTGGATAGAAGTATCCCTAAGTTTTTAAAAGAAAGTTATTCTTCTTTTAAAAGAGAAAGTGAAGAAAACTGGCAAATAAAGATATTTCAAGTAGAAGCTCTGTGCCTGCATAATCTACCTTTATTAGTGGCTGTAAACTAAAATTTGTATCACAGCCTACAAGATATGTAATTAAATTTATAGTTTTTGGAGAGAATTGGTCCCTTTGAAATGAATGCCAGTTGTATAAATTTACATTATATTGTTGTATTTAATCTTATAGTTAGGGAAAGAACAACTTTCCAGCAAAATCTTCTCATCATAGGCCATTTTCAGTGCAGGTACCTGCTGAGATGCTGAAAGTTAGAGAAGATAATTCTGCATCTATGGACTTCCTGATCCTTCCTCAACCAACCTAAAAACATGATTCTTATACCAAAGGCAAGGAAACGTATGTGTTAGACTGATGGACCCAAAAAAACCATGAAATATGTCAATGAAAAGAGCTTCACAGATGGGCAGAAGCTGCAAACAGGTTGTCTCACATGCAAGGTATTTTACTGGTTCTGACTCTTCATTCTGAGTTCCATTTTCAGTCTATGGAATACGTACTTTCCAACCAGGGACATCTCTAGGTAAGATGACAGGTCTTAACAGAAATGGATGAATATCTGACCACAGGCAGATTAGTCAGAAAATGAAGAAAAAAGGAATTTCACACCCCCAAAATGAGATAGGTGACTGGTGACAACTGGCAGGCAGAAAGCTGAGGTACTCAACATTCTTTTTGCCTCAGTTTTTCCTGGCAGTTGCTCTTCCCACATCTCTTGAGACCCCGAATCTCAAGGCTGGGGGGAATGAAGAGTTCAAGGTTGGGTTTGAGCACACTAAGCTGCCCCCACTCCTTCTTTTTCCTCTGTGCCAGCTTTACTGCCGAGAAAGGTGTTCTTTTGGTCAATGCTCAACTGTCCTGGCTGTGTCCCTTTCCAATGTCTTTGCCACCCTCAGTCTCCTGACTGGGGTAGAGAGAAAGCTTTGGCACTGTGCAAGCACTGCTCAGCAACAGGCAAAACACTGGTGTGGTATTAATGCTATTCTGGGCACAAATCCAAAACACACCACCATATGGGCTGCTGAGGAGAATACTAGCTCCGCCTCAGCCAGACAACATCCAGTTTGTTCAGAAGTTCAGTGTAAATTCTTATATAGAAGACTGGCAATTATTTAGCTTTTTCCCCCTAAGTATGTTATAATTTTCAGTCTCTGTCTACACATACAATCCTTGCATGATATAATCTCTTTGAGTCAAATAGACCTTTGATTGATGTGACAGTGGTATTATTTTGTCAAACATTTGAATAGGATGATTGAAAAAATATCTAACATTTATGTGCATATGTGAGTATTTATACACAATGACTGACCCAGCACAGCATTTTTGTCAAAAAGATGTAGGAAATGAGCTGCAAAAAATGACCAGAAGTTTGTACTGGTCACTTTTTAGGTAATGAAGTATAGAAAATAACAATAATTTTATTTTCTAGTCTACCAAATACTGTAAAACCCAAGCCAGTTTTTCTAAGAAATGAGAATAATGATTAGACTTTGAACAAATGTCCAAAATTTCCAAATTATTAAGAAAAAAAAGTTAATGTGGGTTTTAATTTATTCAGTCATTACAAAGTTTTGTGATGAAAATTTCATAAAACTGAACAAGGGTGAATTTTTTATGTACTCCTGCTACATAAATTCACTCAGTACACTGAGGTTTGTGGCTTAGTTTTACCCTTTCTGTGCCTTGCACAATTACATATAATTAAATCTGAACACGTTTCTTTCATCGATTCAATTTTCTAAGGTCTCAGGATGCTGTCAGCCATCTGTTCAGAACACAGAAGAGCAACTTTGGCAAACAAAATGCCCTTCTCACTCTTTGTTCTGTGTTGTTTTTAGCTCTATTCAGGTCTCACCATTTCATCATCTTAAATCTATGAAGCATTTGCCCATAAAAATCGGGGTACAACTGAAACACTGTGCAGGAAGGTCTGGATAGGTCTGTAAGAACCTGTGAAGTTCAACTAAGACAAATATAAGAAGGTTCACAAAGATGATCAAAGTACTTGGAAGCCTATTGGAGGGAAGCCTGAGAAAACTGTGTTTGTTTAGCTTTCAGAAAGAAGGCTTGGGGGAGACCTTATCACCATTGTTCTGGTATTTAAAGGGTGGCAACAAAGAAGATGGAGACATCCTTTTTATAGGAAGTCACATGGAAAAGATGAAGGGTAATGGGTACAAGTTACTCTTGGGCACACATAGGAGGGAAATTTTTCACGATGAGAACAATCAGCCACTGGGATAATGTCTCCAGGGAAGTGGTAGGTTCCTCTACACTGGACACTTTTAAGATTCAGCTGGACAGGGTGCTAGGACATTTTGTCTAGACTGTGCTTTTTTAAAGAAAGGTTGGACCACACAATCCTTGAGGCCCCTTCTAACCTGGCATGCTGTGATTCTGTGATTCTGTGACTGCATTGTCTGCAGGATTCCATTTTTTTTTGGATCCTTCCTTTCAAGGCTCTCTGGTTGATATGATTTCGTTAAACACAGGTTCTGAGGCTCAGCTGCAGGGGAAGCAGCACACCCTTCTATGTTCTTTGCTATGCAGAAGGCGAGGTTAAATGAGTTGATAGACATTTCTGGCATTCAAGATCTGTGACCAGCTAGATCTCCCATTTTCCTTGAACTCCTTGTATTTCAAGTATCTTTTTTTCTCCCCTGTTTTCTAGTTTGATTTTTGTGGATGAATTTCAGGCTAGGATCTCTAGTTATAATGAGGCTGCCCGCAAAGAAAGAGATGATAATGGATGGCTATTCACAAGATGCTAAGCAGTAGGTGGATGTGCTTAAGACACATAAACTGGGGGAAAAAAAGGAAGAGGGATAACAACCTTCCTCTCAACCATCACTCCAATGTACGCCCATCTCTCTATTTCTTTCCTTCTCCCCCATTATCCTTTCTTTGAAACACATAGTTTCATGTCCTCCCTTGTACTTTGTTTCTCTAACCTCTCCTGATGTATTTTTACATCCTTCAAATGGCACTGACTGATGTTTTAGTTGACTTACATCAAAGGGAAGAGGCTCTAACTTCTTAGAATCCTTTTGAAATCCCATTCTTAGAACATAAATGCTGTGTTACATCTAGAATCAGAGTTCACTCACTTGGCTGTAAAATAGTTTACAACAATAAGCTATAAACTGTAAACTGAATCTGCCAGACAGGTATTTGTTCTGAGAAAACAACAGCTTGAAAATATTGTGTCTCTGTAAGGACAACATCTGCCGAACTTCTTGGACAGTTTTTTTTGTAGATACACCTCTGGCAAAGGGCTCACTCTCTGAACCTGTATAAAGAATTCAGTGAAATTACTGAAAATGAAAGAAAACTTAATCAAAGGAGAGATATGATTGATATTTCTAGAGCCAGTGGTCTATGTATCTTTATATGAAATCTACTTAATGGTCAAGATCATCAAATGGTCAAGATCAGGTCTGATATACATGGTTATTGGAATACTTCCCACTGCCTTTAATAGATTCTGGATAGAACAGAAGACATTCTGGGATTTGAAAGCAATCATCTTTCCCACTTATACTCAGATATTTGAGTTTAAAGATAGTTTCACAAAGCCATCTCTAAATTACCTTCCCTGGTGCCCTCATTTGCAAAGAGAGAGAGGCCCTGCCAATGCTGACATGGAAACAACATTGGTTAGGTTGTTCTTTTCTGTCAGAAATAGGTGGAAAGGGCTACAGATGCTACCCTGAAGTGCCATATTGGAACACAGGACCCGCTTAAAGGAGGCCACTTCTCAAAGGACATGATTTAAAATTAAAGCTACCAGAGCAACATAACAGAGAAAAATTGTTGATCCAAGTTGCTTGACTGCAATACAGGAATTATTGTGTAGCTTGGCTGTCTGTTAATAATCAGGTAGTTGTCAAAAATCATGACTGTATTTACAATAATGGGACAAAGCATCTGGATGGCTTCATCATTTGTCTAGTTCCCAAATGAAAAGTCCATTTGAACTAATGAGCAGAAGCTTCATTCATTTGACCAAATGACAGTGCACATCCATGCCCAAGACTTAGTGATCCCTGAGCTAAGTGCCAAATGAACCAGCTCTGGAAGCTGCACAGCTGCATCAGCATGATGCTGTGCCAACAGTAATTAGTTCTGATGAGAGACTGTACTGCACCAAGGATCAATCCCAGCATAGCTGAGTGCTGATTTATGTGGACATGCTATATCTTTCTCAGAAACAGCTCAGGTGTCTCTCTAGCATAGGGGCTCATTGTACAGACTAGACATGCCCTATATTTGCCTGTAGGATACAAGTAAAATAAAGAAAAATAATGAAACTTTACATTCTTTTGAATCTTATGCAGTTATTTATGTAAGTCGAGAAGGAAAAAACGGTGAGTAAAGCTATTGCTTTAATTTAACATTATATAAGACCCACTTCTCATGTGTAAATCCATCCACAAGATACAATAAAAGTGAGGCTCAGTGTCTCTCTGAACCTTTGGAACAAGCTGATATTCTGTAAGGAATGAACAATCCATCTGGATCTGAGGGTCACCAGTGTGAGTGAATTGGGGACATCAAGAGTGGAGACAGCCTGACCTGAAGGGGTCATGCACAGGTGGAGTTTGCAGTCCTGAGATATATGGATCAGGTAAGGAGTAAAGTTAGGCAAACTTTAGGAAAGCAATCTTCCAGCCCTACAAAGAGATATTTAATAGGATTCCCAGGGAGACTGCTCTCAGGGACAGGGAAGCAGAGCAGAGCTGGCAAATCTTTAGGAAGTCTTCCATGGAGCACAAGAGCCAGCAATCCTCAGGAGCAAGAAAACAGGCAGGGAAAACAAGAGATGGGCATGGCTGAGTAGGGAACTGCTGGTCAAACTAAAGGGAAAGAAGCAAATGCACAGGCAGTGGAAATAAGGACAGGAAACCTGGGGAGAGTACAGAGATGAAATACAGCTGTGGAAGGCCAAGGTAAAGCTGAATGTGGCAAGGGATGCAAGGAATAACAGGAAGGGCTTCCACAGGTATGTTAACCAGAAAAGGAAGGTCAAAGAGGGTACACCCACTTCCAATAAACAGTGGTGGAAAATTGGAACAATGGATGAGGAGAAGGCTGAGGTACTCAACATCTCTTTTGCCTCAATCTTTGTGTCAACCTCTCTTCCCACACCTCTTGAGTGGATGGACAGCAGGATAGGGACTAGGGGAGCAAAGCACTTCTCACTGTAAGTAGAGATCAGGTTCATGACCATCTGAGGAACCTGATTGTGCATAAGTCTATGGGACCCAATGAGATGTTCTCCCAGAGTCCTGAGAGAATTTGCTGATGGTTAGTCAGGCACAATTTTCTCTTGGTGAGGCCATGTTTGCTGTCTCTAATCACCTCCCTGTCATGCACATGCCTTGATATGACTTCCAGGAGATCTGTTCTGTGATCTTACCAGGCAGAGAGTTATGGCTGACCAGTAGTTCCCAGGGTTCTCTTTACCTTTTTCCAGTCTCTGGGGACTTTACCTGAGTATCATATCTAAAATATCACAGAGCATAGCATGGCAACTACAGCAGCAAATTCTCTCAGGACCATGGGATGCACCTTGTCAATCCCATGGCTCTACATTTGTTCACGTACCTCGGGTGATGTGGAAGCTGAGTTGAATTGCAATGAGAGAAACCTTTTCCTCCCAGCCCCTGCCTTGATGTTCAGGGACTTGAAATATGTGGGAAGAGAGATTACCATATGTATTGGTAAAATACTACTTCCCTGTGAAAAAGGAGTGACTGCTATTGGCATTAACATTTTGATGATATAACTGTAAAGTTAATTTTAAATATTAGTGGATTCAGACATTCTGTAACAGAATTACTGATTTCTCTCAGTGAAATTCTTGCTGCCTGGAGCAAATACTTTAAAACACATTTTATCTTCAGTCATAGGAAGTCTAGAAACATGTATAGAAAGGAGAAGGGAAATTAACTTATAAATGAAAGGTAAAGGAATTAATATATGTATAGCTGAATGGCTTTAACCATTAAAGTTTTGGAAGAAATGATAACATAATATTTAGAAAAGATACAAATAGTAATCCAAGAGTGTGGTTTTTTTTTTTCCCAAAGACTAAAGAAACTAATTTCTGGTGAACAGAATTTATTCAATTCCTGTTCAATTTCATTAGAAATACATAATTCTTAGCAATGTCTGAAGCTTCTTATGCCTTTTTCTGTTTGTTTTTATCCTGAAATTTTCAAAATATCCTGGACACCAAAAAAAAAAAATCATATCAGAATGAGAAAATAAAGGAAAAGGCTTTGTTGAATGCAGGAAAGAGCACCCTCTAAAGTGTCTATCCTCATATTTTTGATCCTCATTTTCTCCACCGTTTGGTCTGCAGCCTGAAGGCACTTGATTCAGTCTCTGCTGTGCACAGCATCTACATCTGGCAGCTGTAAACTTGCAGTGACATTTCTTTGAGAATGGACGGAATCAGATCTACTGAGAGATGCTGACCTGATTCAGCAAGAGCTGCTGTTTTCTTATGTGTATGACTATGTTGTTACATTGTAAGACAAGACTGCACACAAATAAATTGCTTTGCTATATATTTAAAAGTAGTGAACTTTAATGCATTATTGTCCTTCTTCCTTCATGATACTTTATTATCTTCTTTCTAGTAAGATTTACAGTAATTTCAACAACTGGACAGGTAATAAATCTAAATTCTAGTTTCAGTTTACAGGAACAAGGCATCTTTGGATTAATGGGAATCAAATAGGTTAAAATAATTATTTCATAATTTCATTTTATGACTGTTCAAACATATTTTTCATATATTTGTCTATCTGACTGAGTAACTAGCTGCTTGGTTTTTTTTCTTTCATTGCCTGTGTTGGAATGGACTCTCTCCACTGTAATAACCTTTGCCAATTGTATCCATGCTGAGCCTCATTATCCCCACCTGTGGTTTTAATCTTAAATATACAATATATGCAAGTTGACTCAGAAATACTGTACTACACTGCACACAGGCTACCTGAAACTGGCCAAAAATTCTCCAGGTGCAAAGTAGTAAAAAAAAAAAGAAAATTCCTGGCTTTTCTCACCTTGCAGAGAGACAGCAGTTCCCTTTCTACTGGCAGAGAAGCACTTACACACACAACTTGCAATATTTTGGAAAGGCATAGCTATAATGGAGCTCAAAATCAAGGGAAATCAGAACTCAGTACACCTTTTTCATCATGAGTAAACATCTGTGTAGGAACAAAGATAAGGAGGGATTTGATTTTGATAATAACTAAGTTATTTTATCTCACTTTAAAAGAATCTCGGCTGCCAATGAACCACTCAAACATAAATACCAGTCTTCCTACACAGTACATTAGATTGCTTTGGGGGACAAAAAAATTGAGTTAATGGAAATACCAAGTTTTCTCATAAAAGATCATGCAAAGGCCAAATATGCCTGAAGAAGATAATTATTTATTATCATTATTTATTAATTACTTCAATTAGTTATGCTAATTGCACTGCAGCTGTCTTGTAGATAAGCACTTGGAAACAACTTCCATACTTTTATGGTTGTATTTTAGTTGATACAGCAGTTTTCAGCCATGGGCAGTAAGAAAAAAAAATATAGTATTATCAGTCTATTATCTGTATAAACAAGGAACCAAAGAAAAGAGATGTGAAAGGACTTGTTTAAAGTCAAACATTAGATGGTTAGAGCAAGACTTGAAAAAAAACCCACTTGTTTTAATTCTAAGGCAATAAATACAGTTTCAGATAGATGTTACCTCCCATCCAGCCAGCTCTCTTCCAATAACTACTTAGCTGCCTGGAAAGAAGGTAGGAACAGGAACGGTGACTCATTGAAGGTCTGTTGATTCATCTCATGAGAGTTACTAGTGCTTAAAAATAATACAGCAGCAATATGTCCTGGTCTCTTTTGTGACAGATGATTCACACAAAGGGAACTGTAGTCAGTGCACTGAGTGGAAAAGGGGAGGAGATGTGTGTTCTCCTGTCTGTAGTGGCCTATAATATACTTCATTATATCCTTTTAACTGCAGCACTTTACCATGAAGCTGAATTGCTCCCATACAACAGAAGGCAGCACAACAAGTGGGAAGCAGAGACATCAGAACAGAGTTCTCCCATGCAGCATATAAGGGGTTTTGTGTAACTGATAGCTATATTTTTTTTTTTTTTTGGGATGAAAGGCAAAATAAAAACAGGTGGTAATGTTTATGAAATCAGATTTTGTCTGAGCATGGTAAAGCATTAGAGAGGTTTTTGGAGAGGAGAGAGTGGCTTATTTTACTATGAAGAATTGTTATGAAATCGTCACAGTTCTGAAGCTGCTGAGCAATGTGATTAAGTGCTTACAAACAGACACAAGGATATCAACGCCCCTCTCGAATATGTCACATTTGAACGTAATAAAAATCAGTCAAAACTGTAAATTGTGCATCATACTGAAATGGTAAGAGCCTGGCACAGGTTTGAAAACCAGACATCCAGATTGTCACTCTTCTGCTTTTATGAAAGCACATTCCCTGTGCCCTTTTCTTTCTGTTCTGTGGTGCTTTCCTTATTCTGTAATTTGTTTATTAGCTGTGGGTTCTGCTGTGGACTGTGGCTAAGATGTGTAAGGGTATTTAGGTGCCTGGGTGGTAGCTACTGAAAAACTTTTGCATCAGAGCAGGGTCTCATGATAATATAAATTTATTGATTTTTCTGCCTGGCTGTGTAAGGTTTTGTCATTTGTAGTGCCTCTTTTATAAGCAATTTTTCACGGCTATTTATTTCTCTGTGGCTGTCCAGGGTCACCATCAGGCTAAGGACTTTGTTGCACTATGCACTTTACTACCACAATAAAAAAAGGCCATCCAAAAATATGACTCAATTTTGTTTTTAGTGTAGTAACTCTGTATATGAAAAGGGTGTGTGTGAGGGGGTGGGGTAGATAGACCCAGCTAATTGTGTCCCAGCTAACTCAAAATTTTATCAAAAGTTTGAGTCAAAGATTTTCTGCTCTGGAAAATATACTTGTAATAATTTAAAGTTGCTAAAATCCAGGGTCGATTTCCCAAGGCAGAAGAAGATACCTTTGGAATCTTTTGCTTTTTATCCTGCAGCAGGAAGAAGTATGTACTAAAAATCCAAATCAGAAGTATCATGGAGTGGTACAAGTGTGGGAAACAGAACTGAACTGCTGGAGGTAAAAATACGTTCTCAGACTTCATGGTAATTAGAGGTAGAAAACTTGATGCAGTACATGACTGAGGGAGCTGCCTAGTTTAGCCTCCTTTTCTTGAGTATGCATGAGTCTTGGGAAATGTAAAGCCAACAGGAGACCTGTTCCTGTTTCCTGCTGTAGCAGTGGAAAACATAAAAGGGTGATTGAGAGGATTTATGCATTTATAAAGCATTTGTTTCTAAAATTTCATACTCGTAGAGAGCTGTCTGCAGTGCATGATTTGAGTCAAAAAACTCTATTTTAAAAACGAAGTCAAGACTTTTAGATCAAGAGGGTATAAAAAGTCTAAATTATGCAAGATAGTGTTACAGCAGCCTTGTGATAGTAACTGCCTTCATGCTCCTAAAAAATAGATTACCGTTTTATTAACTTTTAAACAAAATTTTACAAGAAGTTTTTCTTTCCTTTTAAAATGTAAGAAATTATATGTGTACAAAGTTTCAAAACAAAAAGTTGTGAGCAGAAATATTCATTTTCCTTAGAACAACTGTAGCAAGGCAAGATAGAAAGGCAGAGCCCTAACTGAACATGATTTAAAAATTAATTAATTTCCATCATGATTTAAACTGATTTTTTTTAAACTACCATTTAAACTGTAATGAAATGCTGCAAAATGCTAGGAAAATCTGCAGCCAAAACTCTGTATGAACATTTAGCATCTACGTACAAACACCTAGGGACAAAATAATTGTATTTACTTGAATCAGTCTGTTGACATAATTTGAATTAATCATCTGCATAAATATTTTAAGCACCATGGATACAACTGAATTATTATTACAAACACCTTCACTTTCATTACATCCAATCTTCTAGCCACAGAAAATGTTTTTTTACTTTAAAACTGAATAGTCTTGGTAAAACCAATAGACTTATTTAGACTTCCAATGGGCTAACAGAACAATTCCTAACACTTTATCTAAAAAGTTCAACTTACAGAAAAAAAGTAGTTTTCAGAGTACCAAGATTTTATTTGTCCACTTAGAAGAATGATTCTCAAAAATATCTAAGTAATTTAGGCCCAGAAGACCCATTGAATTCAGGCCACATAGCCTCAGGAAACAATGAAGCTTTTTTGGACCCTTTCAGATTTCCTCACTCACGGCATTTCAAGTCATGGCATGATGTTGGTGATTGGGATTGAAGGAAAGAGTGACAATGGCAAAAGACAGCCAGGTCTTCATGTGCATCTTTCCCCCACTCCTCCTTTCTGCTCTCTCTGACAGGCCAAGAGGTTTGTCCCAAGAGGAGAACACCAGGTGGAAATTGCAGGAAGGACTGTCTGGATGCTCTCATAACTGAGGTATTCTGGAGATGAGGGGGCTGAGATGTTTGTGATTGGCTTTGGTACACATCAGCTGGCATAAGGGTATAAAATTATGAGAGTTTTCTGGTGACTTTTTACTTCCAATTACAGGTAATTACAAAGAATATGTAAACTAATGGCATTACCATATCTTCAGTGACTTAGTGACCAGATTTTGCCCTGCAGTCGATCAAGGTAAAAGTGCATGTCAAATCAGCAAGTGAAATAGACATCATTGCCTAATGTGAGGAAGACACAAACAATATGAAAGCATATAATGGGTTTTCCAAAGTCAACACAATGGATATCCTTCTTTGATTAAAAACCCCTCTGATTCTGGGAAGAAGAGAATTGTTATAGATTTAGCATATTTGATTTTTCCCAAAAAGAACAGAGATGGAAAACAGAATTGTAGAGATTGTTGATGAGATGGGTGAAGTATAGGTCATCAGAAAATTAGAGGACCTCTAATTTGGTTTGGGTCAAGTCATATTTGGTATTATAATAAATATATTTGCACAACAATTAGCATATGTCTATTTTTTTTTTTTTTGCCAGTAACACAAGGTTGGAGAGGTCAGAAAATAATACATAACAAACAGTATCCCAGTGTAATCAGCCAAAAATTCCTAGGACAAATGGGCAGCACAAGAATTAATGTCATTGTAGAGGGCATTGGTGAACTATTATCAGAATTAATGTGGATAGTTTGGATTACCTGTGTTTAAGAAAGAATTCAAGGTGCAATGAGTAGAGGGAACCTTATTAGCATAATCAGAGAATGGAACAGGGGAAAATATCTTATGAGAAGACATTATGTTGAGTTCATCTTGCTTAAATAGCAATTAAAAGCTGAGAGAAGATATGATTGCACCATAAGCATACAAGGGGAGAGTAAATGCTAGGAAGTGAAAACAATTAGTTTAGCCAAAGAACAATACTGAAACAAGAATGCATGGCTGTAAAGAAAAGATGCAAATCAAACTGTTAGGAATTAGAAGACTTCTAAAAAACAAAAATGTGAGTCTGAAACAGTTGTCCAGATGGCAAAGATTCAAACTATATTCAATAGAGAGTTGCATAAATTTAGGGAGCTATACACAGGTTATGCATTTTGGTTGTCTGTGACTGTGAGGATCTAAACTCAAGGACCCAGGAGGTTTGTTTCTGTCATATGCCTATAGCATCTGGCAATTTTGTGCAGCATAGTAAATATTTACTTTCTGCATAAAAATGATTAGCACACATGAAGAAGGTAACAAAGCCTCTGTAGTGTCAGCATGTAACAGGAAGTAGACTGGAAATAAGGACAAAGACCTGAGATGAACTACTGGGCGGTAGTGCCAGCAATGGTTTGCCATGTGTTGCATGTTTTTAGTGCAAAGCAAAGTCAGGGACAACTATGCTCCTTGAATGCCAACCAGTTCCCACCTTGACCTTTGTGTGAGCTGTAAATGATTTATAAGACACTGCACATAAAATGACTTTTAAAGTGGCATTTATGGCAAGGGAAAGGTGTCCAATCACCCTTGAAAGGAGAGGGGTAATGCTGAGAGGGTGCACTGTGTAATGGAGGGTCATGAATGCCATACTGACATTGAGGGACACCAAAGCAAAGCAATCTGTAAATATAGTCTGTCAAAGTCCAAACCAGTTACAGAAGAGTTGCTGATGGCCTTAATTTCCCTACTGCTCTGTGACTAAGATTTTCCACTCATCAGTTTTAGCCTGTTCCCCAGCTGGATTGTTTATTTACTCCCTGTGGCTGGCTCCCACATGCCAGACTGGGCACCAATCCCCATCTGACAATTTGTAACAAGGTAGAGGTGGAACTGGTCTTCTCAGATTAGTCATAAATTGTTTGTTTGAATATCAGGCATTCCTGCATCACTTGCCTCATCTGAAACAGAATCTCATCTTTCAAAGAATGGTGCTTGCAGTTTTTCAGACCAAGTTTTCTTTTTGTTTGTTTGAAAATTTCATATTGTCCTGGAATAGGGTGAGAGTTAGGAAGTACTGTTGCAAAAACATTTGGGTCATAAATTTCCCTGAAGAAATGTAATGTATTTCCATTTAATTTAATAACTTCTTGTGGGCCTCTGGGATGAAGAGGTTCCTCAGTGTCCTATGCATTCTTTGACATGTGGCTAATGCAACATGCTTTCCTAGAGGGGTGTTTTATTTAAAAGTGACCTTCTTCTAGGAAAACAAAATAACTACTCAATGAAAACAAACAATGAAGGTCACACCAGTTTCTCTACTGAGGTGAAAAACCAAGTGGTGGAAAACATAAGATGTATTTACTTTAGCATATGGGACTTTGAGCATCATGTGGAAAACTCATTGATATGGTAGAATTGCAGCTTAGGATGCCTCTAGAGAAAGATGTGATGGAGTTATTAAAATCTGCAAGAAAATATATTTATCAGTCGCGTTAGAGCATTCAGGAGGAATGAAAGCTGTCTGGGCACAACCAAACAGCCATGGGAATCATGGTCCCTAGTCTGCCACTGCTTCTTGGCTGATTTTAGACCAGTTACTTATGTCTCAACTAAGTAGTGTAGAAACAGCTGAGCACCAGAAGCAGCATGGGACTTTCCATGTGTAAATGTCAGGTGTTAGAGTGCTATAAGTATTCCCTGCCCATAGAGCAAACCCACCCATCCTGAAGCCATGCCACTGCTCTCATTAGCAAGTTACTCCATATGATCCCTTTCACAGCTGCCAAGTTCAGTGATCAGTCTTTGGGGAGACTTTTAGGGCACCTTCAGGGGTTATCAGCCAAGTGACATCCCTGAAAGCAGTGATTATAAGTTTCTAGCTTTTAACAAAAAATAATAAGAAAGATCTTTTCTCTCTTACATGTTAATGCCAGGATCAAACACAAGTTGACCTTTATCTCTAAGCCTCATTTTTTTTTTTCCCTGTTGCAAAAATGACTTGCTGTTTACTTACTTCAGAATAGTAACAGTGAGATACAATTCATTAGTGTCTGTGGATTGCTTGGAGATGCTGGGATGAGAGGAGCTACAGAAGTGAGTAGACTGTCTTTTTCATTAGAATTATATGACAGTGTCATTGAGAGGGTTTTCTGGAAACAATGACGATAGATGCTTCTTCCCAAATTAACACAAATACGCCGCCTTCAAAATTTGCTTTCAGGAATACATCTCTTTCAAAACTTGGGATATCTCTTGAATGGAAAATTCAAATGTGATCTATTTGACAAGCATCTCAGGTATGAAGTAGCTACATTTTCATAGTCATAACTCTAAATCTTCAGCCTGTATTTCATAAATGTACAAAATCATATAGGAAAGCTCTAAAAGAGAATGCATCCTCTCTTTCTCACTCTAAAAACCAGTTTTAATTTTAAAATCATCAGGAAATTTTGACCAGAGATGAAAGCCCTGCCTTACAGAAAAATTAATGCCTTATTCAACTACCTCCTTTCTAAGCAATCCTAGGCATTGTCAGCTGACCAGCCAGCTATGAAAATAATGGGGTCCTGTAGATTTACTCGTGTATGTAAAAATTGAGGCTTCAGGTAATTCTACATCTCTGTTGACTGTTCCATGCATGGTGACAACTACAAGCCTGCCAGAGAACATGCCTGATAAATGGAATAGCTAAAGTCTTCAGGCACATTCCTACTAGCATTTTATCCCTGTTTTTTTCTTGGCATCCTTCCTTATCAGCTGTTTGGAAAAGCTATTTCTGAAATCAAAGAAACATGGTCTTCCCTTCCTTCCTCTGTTCCCCCCTCCTCAGCGATGGCAATCTGAGGTTTTGCTGAAGGCACATGGAGTTACGCTTCAAGATACTGCAAATGTCACCTCTTTTTCATATGAACCTGGAGAGTTAGAAAATCTGCACAATTATTAGACCCTAAGACAATATAAGACTTAAGAATTATTAGACTCAAAGACAGCATGCAGTAAAATAATTTAATGAGTGCTCCTAGTAACAACCTTTGTGCTCAGAATAAAACATGCAAACTCCTTTCCAAAGACTTGAAGCTAAGAATTTTAATAGACTGGATGACTTGTTTCCCTAATGCATTCACCAAGTGCAGCAAGCTGATTAAAATACTGGATACTGTAGAACTTTTAGGTTTCTGGTCTATAGAGCTAAGCTTATACATCATTAACCATGTATTACAGGTACACACAGGTATTTTACACATAAGGGGGAAAAAATAGAAATTGTACATGCAGAATGCTGATTTTAACATTTTCCTTTTGGAATGGTAGAAACTAAAGAAATTGAGAACAGGCTTTGTAGGAAGTTGTCCTTCTCCAGTGAGAACTGTATCTGTATGAGATGGCAATGAACAGACAAAAGTCATCTACTAGGTAAAGCACAACAGCTTTCAGTAAATATGTGGTTATGGTCATTATTCAAAAAACCTTTAATACAAAATATCTGTTCTATTAGAGATTGTGATGTGTAGCTAAAAAGCAGCTTGTCAAAGGAAAGCTTCTTCAGAGTTTGGGGATAATTCTGTAATTACCTTACCAACCTAAATTTATGTTCCTATTAAGGAACAAATTCACATATTAATTTTACAGGACTTCT
The DNA here is from genome assembly GCA_013399915.1 of Illadopsis cleaveri. NCBI lineage: Eukaryota > Metazoa > Chordata > Aves > Passeriformes > Timaliidae > Illadopsis > Illadopsis cleaveri. The sequence continues at coordinate 310,626 of VXBB01001094.1, read as the reverse complement.
ATAAAAAGGAAACAGGCTTAAGAAGCAGCAGAGTTTACTGTAGAGCTGTGTAAGGTACTTCTGGAATTCTGAAACTTTACTCTTCATTTAAATGAATTCCAGATAACCATAAGTGCAGACTAGAACGAAACAAACTTAAAAAATACATAAAACAAGCATTCATTAATAAATGTGCAATTTAGAAGAGAAGGTGAGTTTCTCTTTGTTACTAAACCCACAGTATTTAGTACTTTTTCATTTGTGACCTGTAGAACACTTAAGTCACAGAAAGGCCTTCTCCTGGGGCTCTGAAAAATTTCAAACAATATTTTCCAGAGAAAAAGAGTAGAGTGAATGCAATTACATTGCATGAACTGCTTTGTACTTTTTAGCAAATACTGTCTGCGTAGTTCTTACACTTGTCTTACATCTTTTCTTTAAGATGATATTTCACCTTCTTCCATCAGGAATTTATAATCTAAAGTTTAGATTCAAGGACATGAAGCAGAGGTTAAATTTCTGTATCTTCCCGGTCTCAGCAAAGTTAGTGGATCTCAAGTATAGGCTTAAAATTAAAGTCATGTTTAATGATACTCTGAGCACACTGCCACTTTCTTGAACTGGTACATCTATTCAGTGAGCCACTGCAGCATGATTATTATTTACCCCGAGCTGAGCTCAAAAGAATTTTAGTTGCTGTCAAGTCACCTTTATACACTGACAGCGTCACTTTTTAGCTAAGTGAACAACAGCATGGTTGGTCTGATTGGTGTGGCTGGGAACACCTTCCATAAAGTAGAAGAGCAAGAAGATCTGAAGTTGCCCACCTCAGCTGACATTAAGTACTACTTAAATTCAAAGGACAACTAGAAATAGCTGTCACTTTATTATTAAAAGGCTTTGCCCCTTGGTAAAGCAAATAAGAGTATTCCCTGTGACTCCATAGGGGCTATTTTGATTCACACAAGTTGCAGATTAGAGAAATTGGATTAAGCAATGCAAACTAAGTTCATTGTAGAAAGAAAGAAAAAATTGTCACCCAAATGATACTTGGCATTTTATTCTTACCTGGAGGAAAAAAATTTAAATGCATTTTAAATGAGCCTCTTGGTGGTTTTCTAAATTTCTACATTCTGATTTGTGTATTTAAACTTTGGGAAGTGTTGAAAATGGCTCTTTGCTTTCAAATTAGATGTGTGTATGTAAATCACATTGAATCTGCATAAAAATATAGATTATTTAGGGTCCACAAGACAACTGTTTCTCTTCCAACATTAATGACTTGCTGACTTTTGTGCATCAACATTTAGATCTGGGTCGTTGGCATCCATGAGTAGCTCTTGCAGCAAAAGGAAGCACACATGCTTTTCCCAGTGCCCCAGTGCTGGAGTGCAGGGAGACTGTAATGTGCTGCTAGAGGCTGTAATAGCAACCACACACAGCACAGAAGGCCTCTCCCTGCTCCCGTTTATGCCAGGGTCAGGGGAGAACAAAGGAGACATAAAACATCTTTCCCCCTAATTCAACTGCTTCAACTCCACCAAGCAGAATTCAGGCGCGCTGAGGATTTCAGCACCTTCCTTGAAAGTTTGCCCCTGGGCCATTAAAAATGGTTTAAATAATAAAATTGACTTGCCTCTTGGTGTCATTATACCCTCTTTTTCAGATCAGTGATTTTATTAACAGATAATGCTGATAAAGATTTATTTTTATGAGATTTTTTATGGCTTTTAAATATCATATGCAAGTTTTCAGCTCTTTGGCTCCTTGCAGTGCTGATTAGGGTAGTGTCTCTTTTTTCCTTCTTTCCCCTGTTTCCAAAGCAACCATGAAATAAAATAGAAAAGCACACAGAGCTGAAGACATAAATTTTTTAGAAATAATTCTGACATGCAATTTTGAAAACCCTTTTCAGGTCAGTGTCATTTTTGTAATTGATGTTACCAGTTTTATTCTTCTTTGTATTTTCCCCTCAATAAACAATTCAAATATACTTCAAGCACTCCTTTCACAAAAGCCAACTTGAAAACATGTCAAGCAGCCTGATTTGTGAGTTTTCCCAGGATTTAGAGAGCTTACAGATTTTACTAAATGGTACACTTTTTTTGAAACCTACTATTCAACATAATACTTCAACTGCCTAGAATAGTAATAGGAAGCCTATACTTACATTTCAGCTCCAGTTTGATGAAGTCAGTGTTCCCCAGATTCTCAAGAAACACCCCATCTGAGGCCGATGTTTTGAAGTAGAAAGAGATGTCTGCACTGGTTTCCCCTTGGAAGGTGGAGAAGTGGAGGTAAGATGATGAAGTAACAAAAGAAGCCGCGTTCCAGTAATTCCCTGCAGAGGATAGACAGGAAAGACATGTTTCAGTGCTTCCTTGAAGCTGTTGGAAAAATTGAAGATTTTAAGGTCCATCTATGCTACAGTGCTGTCTGTGCTGTAGAAAGAACTCCAAACACCTTGATTCTTGCTACCTCCATTTTGTTTTTCTGGGCATGGTGCGTCAGGTTTCAGAAAACAGAGCACGTTAATGGTAAATTTATTTTCAAGCTCTTAATTTATCATATCCAGTCATACTCAAATGTTGTTATTATATGCTTATTATACTAACACTGAACTCATGGGAGATCAGACAGAGGGGCAAAACACTAATTTGGTGTCTGCCTCAACTCAGGCACGGGTTTTGCTTTCATGTATTGCTTCATGTGTGACTTACCTGTCTTCAAAATTATTCTACACAGCTACTCCAAATGTAGACATGTCTATTAGAAGTCTATTAATTTAAATCACAGGAAAAATCCAGTAAATGAAGCTAATCAATACAGACACAATTAACATATGCACCTAATAGTCCCCTAGCGCATTCCCACTGGAGAAATATAATTAATGACATCCAAGAACTATTACTGTACTTTAGGTAGAATGACAGTCAAATTCAGTGCAAGGTAGCATTACAATGCAAAAAAAGTCATAAGATATAGGAACAGGTAAGATCCTCTTAATAAGAAGATCATAAGATTCATAAGAGAAGGCTTTGGGGTGACCTAATCGCTGCCTTCCAGTACCTGAAGGGAGGTACAAGAAAGATGGAGAGGGACTTACAAGGGCATGCAGAAACAGGGCAAGGGGGAATGGCTTTAAACTGATAGCCAGTAGCTTTAGATTAGATATTAAAAAGAAATTCTTTACTGTGAGGGTGGTGAGGCACTGGAACATGTTGCCCAGAGAAGCTGTGGATGTCCCATCCCTGGAAGTGTCCAAGGCCAGGCTGGATGGGGCTCTGAGCAACCTTTTCCAGTGTAAGGTGTTCCTGTCCAGAGCAGGGATGTTGGAACTAGACAATCTTTAAGGTCTATTCCAGGCCATGCTATAATGATTCTATGATGATGAAATAGGTGATAGAGTAAGCCAATGAGAGATTGTAACAACTCATTCTGGTTTCATCAGAATGCTTATGTATCCAGTTTCAGAAATCTTTTAGAATATCACTCATGATGTTATCACAGCTGAATCCTTAATATTCCAGCTAATAAACACAATAATAAACTACTTTCCATTCCAGTCAAAAGTCCCAGATATTGGTTTTCCATTGTTTGATTACTGAAGTAGGTGAAAATGCTATTATTTGTCTGGTTAGCACTGGGTGAATGTGAATGAGGATGGCTGAAGCTTCAGAAGATCAGCTGTGATGATATATTACACTGCTGGCCCACACCCATGTCAGAAATTTTATTTGAGTAATTATTAATCTCTATTCAAATTTAAATTGAACATCTGAATTAACAGATGTTTTTAGGTATTGATACATGCATACTATTGCTTTCCATAGTGCTGTTTCATACCCTCCATTTAATTCTGCCTCTCTCAAGGATGCAGGGTATTTAGAAAAAGGAGCCACTTTCCATTTACTTCAATGCATCCCAGGAGGAAAATTGTAATTGAGATTTTGTGTGTGTTTATGTGTAAATGCACATTTGGGCAGTGAAAATGAGAAGAAATGGGCATTCATGAAACAGGTATGGGTTTGTGAATTAACCAGTTAGGCTAGATCAGCCAGTTTTCAACATGTATTACTATTTACCCTACTTATACAAACCAGTAATTTCCAGATTGAATGTTACTGATGATTTCTATAGAAATGTCAATAATCTTCATATCATAAACCTGCTTGGGCAAGAAATATCTGCTCATTATTTGCAAGGTTGTTCCCTGAAAACATACTTAGTGCTAAAGCAGCACAGATTAAAAAGGTCTTGAAATTTATTTTCATTTGTGGTCTCAGGTCTCCTTCTCTCTCCCTTTTCAAAGTGCTCTCTCAATATTAGGGTTGCTTATCATCTAGATGCATGAGTGCTTTGTCAATAATCTGTTAATGCAGGGTCCAGATGGACTTTGTATATGCTTTTCCACTTGCAGATATACCTGGACATCTCCATTTTCTTTTCCCGGGACCTACAGATATGCTAGCTGCTGGCAGACCCTCAAAAAAGATTTTACTGCACTTGCTGAATAAACTCACATGAAATAAGTGAGACTCAGACAAAAAGCCAGGAATATATTAACACAATCTCTGTTCAGGAGCTAATTTAGTTGCCCTGAACAACCTTGTAGAAACACTTGCATGTCTTTGTAACTTAAATAAGTATTTTAGATCCCTAGCTTTACATTCCTTGAATATTAGCAAACTTGTTAGCCTAAAATATGAAGAACTCATGACAAGTAAAATTGCTGTGAGCATGAGAGCCATAAAATTCAAGTACTACTGGAGACAGATCTCTCTTCAGCAGGAAAGGTGTCCCAGCCACCTCACTTCACCAAATGAGAACAATACAGTGTATTATTATAATTATTATTGCAATAAAGGAAATAAGACTAGGAGCTGCTATATGAAACAGTATATTTTCTGAATTATTGTATTTACATATTTTTAATTTTTTTGCAAACTTGAAACCATTAAAGGCAATTTGACATAGACGTAGTCTATGCAATGCTGGGACACTGTGGGTCAAATCCTTAACTATGAGAGTACATAACAAAGTGCTGGTTTGCCTTTACAGGGCAGTATTTTTCAGTTGTATGTGGTCAGTTGGACATTTCAGAGATTTTAGGATTGGTATTGTTTGTGGGTTTATCCAGCAGGGTCCAGCCCTATGGCAAAGATTTCCCACTTTTACCACAGCACGCTTGCAAGGACTGCTGCTTCTGAGTGAGACAGCAGGGTGGGTTCAGATGGAACCTTCATCACTTTATTACTGAAACAAAATCAATCATTTTTTATTGAGAGCTACATCCAGCCTGCTGAAGAGGTCCATCACTTAGGATTTTACATTTAATTCAAAATGCTAGGATTTGATTTTGCAGAAAACCTTGGCTATGGATGTTATTGGTGAGAGGATAAATACGAACAATGCAGACAGAATGGGAAAATCTGCACCTTGAGAGAGACATTTTCAAAGACTATTCATGAGAAATTCCTATAAAGATAAAATCATGTTTTTGCATTCTAGTATACATTCATCTCAAAGCATTTTCAGGGGAAAAGACATTTTATTAAGAGTACAATAGAAATGTTTTGCTAAACATAAATAATGATTTTTATCATAAAATGATATCTTTTGATAAGAAACAGGCTCCCTAAGAAAATACTATATAAAAATCCACTTTATACACACATTATTACAGTTTCTTGCTAGGAATTTTTGCCAGTCACTATGCCTCAAAATTTCTTTGGTACATTGTCACAATTCTTTCCTCAAGTGGTTTGAAGGTATTGATCCTACAGGCATTTTTCTCGCACTTTAGGCTGACAAGCTGTAGATGGGGAAAACTGGGACTGGACCTTAAACCACAGCGTAGAGGTATGGCAGCAGGAATATCAGACAGAAGGTGAGAAAGGGAATTTATTTAGAAAGAACACTATAAATGATAAGTTTTTAATTTATAAAAATGCCAGGGTCTAAGGATGATTTTTATTGTATTATCTGAAATATGACATTATAATTTTACTTTCTTTGCAACCTCAACTATAATTCTGTAATGAAGACCACAGCTCTGTTGTGCAGTTCTGCTGTTTTAAACTCGCTTAGTGTTTTAATTTGATTTAAACCAATTAAACAGGTACAGAGCATGCTGCTGTCATGGAAGCACAAATACAAATCAATCAAGACACCAGACAAGCCTTTTCAGTTGTTTGCAACTCAAGATAACTGTGGAGATCCCCAAGACATGGCTGTGTTTCTCATAAAATTTCATGTTTCTTGTTGATGGCAGTAAGCCTTAGGACACAGGGCATGAGAGGCAGGCAAGGGAATTGCTGAGCCAGCAGCAGAGGAAACTGCCATGGATGTTTGCCTGGATCCAAGCAGGAATCAGAGCCATGGTCAAGACAGAGGTGCCTCAATGCACCAAGTAACACTTCGTGATTCTGTTTTCAATTTGTGTCAAGATTGCTCACAGCTCTGCTTCTCTGCTGTGAAAATTAAAATCCAACTCGTTAAGCTCCTGCAAAACACTCTTACTGCTTTCTCATTAGTTTTCCTAACCTTGAGTCACAGTGTTCTTTGTAATTTGTATGGTACAGAAGTATCTCTTCTACTGCTCCATAAAGACTCAGCCTCAGACAGAAGGCTGCACTATAATTGCAAAGATATAATTTTTACAAGAACAGCAATAGTCTGTAGCCACAAGAAACCACCCCTACTACAAAAATGAATGAGAAGGGACATCTTAAATCTCAGATAAAAAGCTGAACTAAGACTTGAAGATTTTTCCCGTGAAGTCCCACCTCATCAAAAAGGAAGGAGACCCATAATACTGAGACAAACACACATTGTCCTGAGTTATGCAACATGAACAGAGATCTTTTAATGTGTGGCAGCTCTGTAACTTGAAAACATAGAGTCACTGGCCTTATAGTAATCAGCCTTTCAGCTTCTTCCTTGCAATATTTTTGTTCAGAGCTCCCTTGCTGACTCCCATCAATTTCTTCTTTCTTAGCATGATTGAAATTCATGCTCTAACACCATCAATTTCACTTTTACATTTAAACCCCATTGAAATGGATAATGGCAATACCAGAACTGTAAAAGACATCAGTGCTTTTAGCCCTGCTAGGCAATCGCACTACAGAACGAATGCTGCAGTGTCAGGCAGCTCTTATGTATTACAATAGACCAAAAACCTCCAGGGCCCTCATCTGCAGCAAAACAGATTTTCTATCAAAACCATTATGTGAATAAAATGTAAGAATAGTCTTCTATTTCAGAGGAGATGGATGTGTGAATGGAAAACTGTTCTGTGGCACAAAGTAATGGATTGAGATTATCCATACAATTATGCTCAACAAATCAAGTTGGTGGGGTTTTTTTCCTTTCTTCTTTTTCCATTCTGAGAGAGGAACCTGTGCATGCACACAGAGCAGTTTGGGTATCAGTACAGCAACAATCATACCTTAGACTCAAGTCTTCAGATCCATTTCAGAGTGGAACCGGGTGTAATGAAAACCAAATTTGCTGTTGGACTTTCCATTCGAAAAGTCAAAGAAAATTGGCAGTGTTTCTTGCACTGAGTTGCACTTTATTGTGAAAGAAGTAACCATGAGCTCAAAGCAAGGCAGGCACTTTTCTGCCATCAGCGCTAATCTTAGAGGAGCTGAGATCACAGCTCCATTCTGAGCTGGAGTGGGGGGAGAGGAGAGCAAGGATGGCAAGTTGTCAGCATTCTCTACTTTGCTGGGAGGGCTACAATGCTGGTGGCTTCTTCCTGATTGAAATATCTGCTTGGTGTCATTTTTGATTGTGCTAACATGCTTTGAAACCTTTGTTTTTCTCTAGTCTGCAACTCCATGCCACGTCTACTATGTTTTACTCCACTACATTTACTATATTTAATGCACATATAATTTGCTATATATGGTAATTTTTGCATACCTTTGATTTCTTTAGTACCCCTAGAATCAGTTTCAACTAGACCCAGTCCTGAATTTATTTGCTTTGTTGGTGAGTTGTTCAGAACCTTGGGGTCCCCTGTATCAGTCACTGCCCCAACTTGTATCCTCCCGTGCCTGTACTCCTTTGCCCAGAATCCCAGTTTTCAGGACTACTGAATATATGCCAGTGCTAGATATATTCCCTGCCCACTGCCATTATCCTTATTGGTCCTGCAGTAGTTGGGCCACAGCAACCCCACGCTTTGCTGCAGGCTGGGGGAGTTCAGCTGGAAAGCTGTTCAGGAGAAAGGGATTGGGGGTTGACAGACAGATGGATGGATGAGCCAACCCAGGTGACCAAGGGCATCTTGGCTTGTATCAAGAACAGTGTGGCCTCACCTCATCACTGGTGAGGTTGCACCTTGAGCACAGTTCTGTGTCACTTGCTTCAAAAAGGACATTGAGGTGCTGGAGCATATCCAAAGAGGGCAATGAAGGTAGGGAAGGATGTAGAAAACATGTGTTACGAAGAGCAGCTGCAGGAAATGGGGTTGTTTAGCCTGGAGAAAAGCAGGCTCAGGAGGGACTTCCTGAAGGGAGTAAGGGTCTGTCTCTTCTGCCATATCTTAAAAGAGTGAGAGGAAATATCATTAAGTTTTGCCAGAAGAGATTAATATCGGCTCTTACAAAAGGTGTCTGCATGTGGCACTTGGGGATATGATTTAGGTGATTTAAGTGAATATGGTGGTGCTGGGTTGACAGGTGGACTAGATGGTCTTGAAGGCCTCTTCCAGCCTTGATGAATCTGTGATTGTGTTAGTCATCAATATCTCATTCTGCACAAAGCAACTACTTTTTACTATTGCCTATATAAAATGTACCATAAGAAGATAAGCCAAGGTAAAAACCCCTAGGTATTGTACTCGTGCCATTAGAAAAAATAAGGTGTTTCATCTAAACAAAGTTTGAGGCAGGGCTCAAAATAGTCCATGCCTGCCAAGTCTGTGGCCTTGCATACTCCCTACCATACCCAAAGACTAACTAGAGATAGCAATAATGTGTTTCTTGAGCTATGGGTTAACAATTTATCAACATCACAGCAGAATATCACTTGAAAAGAACCATGTAAATTGCTACTTAATTTAAAATTAAGATGGTAGTGTCCTGATTTACTCAATCTGAACCTGAATCAAGAAAAATAAACCAGAAGGAGCTGCTACACATGATGTTGCCTTAATAGCAGAAAAGTCTTTTGACAACACACAGAAAAAATAATCCCCAAGTGAACAGATGGAGAGTGTATTAGCACTGTATAACAGCAAGCTGACTTACCTCCTTTCAGGCTAAATAAAAATATAGGTTAGATTTCAATTTCCAAGCAAAAACTAGCTGTGTATCTTTCAACAAAGTAACAAATGGCTGGAAGTCCAGAACAAAACCTGCTGAGAATATCAATACATATAGAGATGAGCTCAGAGTTAACAAAACAGAAGACTTAGCTCTGCAGTGGTTACTGTCATGTTAAAGACAATTCAGATTTAAAAGACAAATACTAGGTTGTAGAATTCTTTTTTTACATTGACCTTTTTGTGCCTTGACTTTTTTTTGCATTGACCATCTAGTCCAAATGCCTGACCACTTTAGAGTTGACCAAAAGTTAAATCATGGCTCTTTAAGAATGTTGTCCTTACTCTCTTAAACAGTGACAGGGGCAGGGCATCAACCACCTCTTCAGAAAGCCAGTTCCAGGGCTTGACCACCTTCCCAGTAAAAAAAGGTCCCCATGTCACGAATGAACCTTCCCTGACAGATGCAACTTTAGCCATTCCCATGTGTCCTGGCACTGGATGATGGAATCTTGTGTGGGGTCAGATGTGATAAACCCCATGAAAGTCTGTCACCTCTGAGGGGCCAGCCCGTGTAGAGAAATGGCTTAAAATAATAGCGAGACGACTTCTCTGGATGTATTTTGTAAAAGAAAAGGTTTTGATAGTGATAAAAATAACAAACAGAATCAAACAAAAGAAATATAAGCTGAACGCAGTGCAGAGAGAGCTCTTACAGTGGCTAAGGCAGTCCAAAAAAAACCTGGGAA
>VXBB01001094.1:213075-300118 GCA_013399915.1 Illadopsis cleaveri | reverse complement strand
ATCTTTCAACAAAGTAACAAATGGCTGGAAGTCCAGAACAAAACCTGCTGAGAATATCAATACATATAGAGATGAGCTCAGAGTTAACAAAACAGAAGACTTAGCTCTGCAGTGGTTACTGTCATGTTAAAGACAATTCAGATTTAAAAGACAAATACTAGGTTGTAGAATTCTTTTTTTACATTGACCTTTTTGTGCCTTGACTTTTTTTTGCATTGACCATCTAGTCCAAATGCCTGACCACTTTAGAGTTGACCAAAAGTTAAATCATGGCTCTTTAAGAATGTTGTCCTTACTCTCTTAAACAGTGACAGGGGCAGGGCATCAACCACCTCTTCAGAAAGCCAGTTCCAGGGCTTGACCACCTTCCCAGTAAAAAAAGGTCCCCATGTCACGAATGAACCTTCCCTGACAGATGCAACTTTAGCCATTCCCATGTGTCCTGGCACTGGATGATGGAATCTTGTGTGGGGTCAGATGTGATAAACCCCATGAAAGTCTGTCACCTCTGAGGGGCCAGCCCGTGTAGAGAAATGGCTTAAAATAATAGCGAGACGACTTCTCTGGATGTATTTTGTAAAAGAAAAGGTTTTGATAGTGATAAAAATAACAAACAGAATCAAACAAAAGAAATATAAGCTGAACGCAGTGCAGAGAGAGCTCTTACAGTGGCTAAGGCAGTCCAAAAAAAACCTGGGAAGTTCTGTGCAGTCTTTTTAGTGTAAGTAAGACTTTTAAGTCTTTTAATGGTCCAAGTGGGCTTTTTGGCATCTTGCCCAATGGAATTGGCAACAGGTTTTGAGGTACAGGTCCAGGCATCCAACTGCTGTCTCTACTTGGCATCTGGCCAATTACTGGGAAAAGAGCATTGAAGTTTCTGGCTCTTTTACCTTATAAGAACAGCAAGGGGTGAATCTTAAACCCTTCCCTATATGGAAACATCTGCTCGGGTGTGGGGGTGCATTCCTACAACTGGGTTCCAGGGGGGAAGAAGAGCTCAGCACCTCCCTCTGCAGTTCCCCTCCTCTGAAAGCTGTAGGGAGCAGTGAGATCACCCCTCTTACTCTCTCACTCCAAACCAGACAAACCCAGTGCCCTCAGCAACTACTCAGAGTACATTCCTGCCAGCCCTTCCCCTGCTTTGGTGCCCTCAGCAGAATACCTTCAAGGACCTTCACATCCCCCTTCAATGGCAGGATCCAGAACTGCACACAGCATTCAAGATGAGACGAACAATGTTGAGACCAACAATGTTGAGACCAACAATGCCAACAATCCACATCTACAGCTGGATAATCACCTCTTTGGAGCATCAGTCTTGCTGTGTTTGGTGCACTCCAGGATGAGGTTTTCCCACCTGGCTGCCAGGGCAAACACTGCTGACTCTTGTTGAGTCTCCTGTGAACCAGCACTCCCAGAATCCCCTCTGCAGGGCTGCTCTCCAGACATTTCTCTCCCAGGTTTGTGCCTGACATTGCCCCATGGGCAGAATCTGGCATTTTGACTTATTAAATTTCATCCCATTAATCAAAGCCTAATGATCCATTCTCTCAGATTCCTCTGCAAGGGCTCTTGTCTCTCAAGAGAGTCAACAGCACCTCCCAGTTTGGTTTAATCAGCAAACTTGCTGATGGTGCATTCAACTACTGCATCCAGATCGTTGATAAATATATAACCCCATCAATGTCTATACTACACCTGAAACTCAAAGTAATTCCTCGAGGCTTCTCTTCTGGAAGTCCATTGCATGCACCTTCTCTAAAAGTGAGATCCTGAGAAGGTTACCTGTCTACTCATCTGAGTGGTGACCTTCCACTGATGCCCTTGCCTCCTCCAGTTGTGGGGAGGTTGTTTGGTCTTCACTTACAGACCTTTGCCACCTCTCCTTCTGCATGCTTGCCACTGCTGTGAAAATTGTTGGCCTCATTACAGAACTTTTCATCTTTTCACATGGGCCCAATGTCTAAAGCCCAAAACTCCTTTACGCATAACAAGATACTGTTGAGAGAATAAGTGTATTTAAAAATTTACAAATGCAGGCAAGCCTTAAATCAGTTATCTGGAAATTAAAGAGTTTCATCCCTATTTGGGATCAACTTGAGTTCTCTGGTAAGCAATGAAGGACATAAACCAACTCATATTAACATTGCAGTAAGATGGATAGCAGTTTATCAGCTGTCATTATAAGTTACCTGTTTTCATAAAGATTCTCAAGTGACATAACAGTTACAAGACACTGATCAATGTATATAAACACAGACGCTAAAGTTTGCTTTACTCTACCAGTCACTATATTTTGCTGAGTGAGGGGAAAGTGCAATCACATCTATCAGTGAAATGTTGGAGTCAATAAAACAGATCCAGTGATGCAGAAATGTACCCAGCACCTGCTGTATTTCCTGCAATCATCTTTGGAAGATCATTTTTCAAAACTCTTGCCTCCTGGTCATAATGCCTAATCACGACACATACCCTGTCACTGCTGGCATCATTACTTTCATCCATCTAAAGAATGAAAGGTCCTGATCTGGCCTGGTTTACAACCTGGAGCTGTGTAATGTGCTGATGGAGCTTTAATGATGCATGTAAACTGGTGTCCTTTCAGGGGAATTTTTTTAAACAATAACTGACCTGTAAACATGAGCTTGCTCACCACTGTGCCACAGTCAAGGCAGTACGTAGGAGCCCTGCCATGATGCCAGAATGGTAAACATTAAATACAGGAGCCTGCTGCTGTCCACAAACCTGTTACTGTGAGGATCTGATTCTCTGTTGTCCTGTATGTATTGGGGGTGTTTGTAGCTGTGCAAAACAATTGTGAAGCTTTCCATTCCTGCCTGGTAATGCTGCATAATCACCGTATGCTCAGCACGTCTATGCAAGATGGAATGCAAAGACATAAGGACAATACTAAAAAAAAAAAAAAAAAAAAAAAAAAAAAAAAAAAAAAAAAAAAAAAAAAAAAAAAAAAAAAAAAAAAATTTTCTCAAGAATTCAGCTCCCCTGCGGTACTAAATTTATTCCTTGTGCTGCGGAGGTGAACTGCAGGAAATGGTAGCTCTCTGCTCTCCAGATCCTTGGCTAGGTATATGGACAATGAGATGCAGCTCTAGGGCTCTGTAGAGACAGAGCAATTGCATTGGCCAACCCCATGTGGACAACATGATCCGATATCCATTTGTTCTGCCATTCCCATTTGCTCTTCCTGGCATGATGTTTTAAAAGAGGAATGTGCTGGGTAATCTTCACACAGCTCTCCCCCTCTACATTTTCTCATTTTCTCTGCTTAGAGTGACATTTTTGTTCCTATTTGTGGCTTTAAAATCACTTGTGTTTGGCTATGGATCTCGACTCAGTGTCCAGGCTGTTTGGTCACCTGATTTGTTCTCCTAGACCAGTTACATTTTCACAATGAAATGTTTTTCAGAATTAAAATGTAAGATGCAATTTAATCTTGATATAGTACATTAACTATTCTTCATGCCCTTGATTCCATTGTTATTCACAGAGATCATGGAGTTATTTTGCTTGATCTTCTATTACTGGATAGATTTCTGAGACTTCTGAACTAAAGCTGAGAATATTTAACTCACAAGATATGACTAGGTCTTTTGGTGAATTGTAGTCCTCTAACCTGATGAAACTTACAGCTAAAATAATTTTCTTGAAGTATTCATTTAATTCAGCAGGTGCATTAGTACAAAGTCGTGCTGTTCTACTGCTTATTTGTAGAAATATACTTTCAATGACTCCTTTGTTCATGTCCCACTTCCCGGAAATTAATAAATATTTCAGATATATATCAAAACTACAGTTAAGTAAAACTATCTTCATTCTTATGGTGCCACTCCAGTTTTATGTCACTGTAATATTATTCCAAGTCCAACTTCCCATAATTTTTTTTTGGCATGTAGTTTAGCTATTTTTATGAGCATTTGCAAAGAATTTGAATGATAGGAATGGACATCATGTTCCGAATTCAAACAGCTAGGAGCTTAACACCTCCATGGCCTCCCAGTCCTACACTGCTCTAGGAAGTGAGAGGAACCACTGGAGTCTGTGTTATGGTACCATTCCACCCCAGATACTGGTGCCTTGGCTAGAACATCTGCTCTACTCTGTGCTGTGGCCCTGGAAATGCTGCTTGATATGCCTATGTTGATATAGACTTGTCCCCTTCTGACTTTGAAAAAAATGTCTTTGAAAAGTAATTTTACAGTCCATTTCTATATCATCTATGGCAGAGAAACTTTGCACATGACTGCATTTGAGCATTTATTCCATTCCCTGCCTGTTCCTTATCTTTAGAATAACTCATTAAGACTATCACTATGTCCAAATATCTTCCTGTGATCCTACTGTCTCAGCAGTGCTCGAAATCCAAGAACACAAAGAAAGAATACCTACAAAATTTAAATTAAAAAAAAAAAAAGTTTCTTAGTCTTAACATTACCATTAGTGCCACTTGTACTATTGTTATCAGAGAGTGCAGTTATATGGGCAAAGGTGGGCTCCCTGTAGAAAGGGGAATTTACTGTAGGAGCTGCAGCTCTCCCTCTTCTAACAGGCATTGGCTACTCATGCTTCAAATTCCACACGGGTGATGCAAGCAAATATATGTAGTGTAATAGCAAATCTAAACCAGAATGCTAATGAAATGCTAATTTTAGACTAAATAAATCGTCAAATGAAGAGAGAAAAGTTCTACTGAACTTCTGTTGCAGCTTAGTGGTAACAGCACTGAGACCAAGAATCTAAAATGTGTATGTATGTTAAAATGCCTTTATATGAATTTAAAGATGATTAAACCAATCAGAGTTTACAGATATATAACAAAGACTTAAACATAGCACATCCCAATTAAAGAAATACCAGTTTTACCGTCCAAAAAAAAAAAAAAATCTAGCACAAGTAATCCATGGTAAAGGTTTAACTTCCCTAGAGATCCCCTTCCAACCTCAACTATTCTGTGAAAGTATGAACAATGCTTCTGGCTTGCATAAAAATTGCAAGAAAAATCAATTTCATACAAAAGTTGAAAAGAAATTAGTATTTTGGATGTGAAATGGTTTGTGGAAGCAAAACACAACTCTGCATCTACAGGAGATCTGATTCTGACCTCTTGCAAATCACTTAGACATAGCTCTGCTGTTCATGGCATTACATTCAATTTACACAAATCCAAGAATATTTACTCAGTTTTTACTTCCCAAATCTTTTTCATCTCAGCCAAAAGACTATGCAGTGAAAGAGAAAAGGGTGTAAAAAAGATATCTCATAAAGACCCAAGGTTCTTTCTCTTCTTTTCTTTCTTGCCTGCCTGCCTTTTGTAGGCTTTCCCATCCTAAATGTCTCTCTACTAAACAGTCATCCAGAAATTTTGACTTTTAAAGAATGTTTCAGCTGGCTTATAACAACAGAAGATTGCAGATAAAAACTGCCTTTAGACATTTTACAAAGCATGGCACTGAGTGGGAAAAACATGAACACCTAAAACTAGACTTTCAGAACACAAAAGGAACCCCTTGCAGTGAAGATTTTTATCTGAAATGGAAGGTGACTCAGGGTAAAGGCACTGTGCCACAATTTAGTCATTCTAAATTCAATTTCTTGGCTCTGACATGCTTAGCATACATGACCCTGGCCAAGTTGTTTATGGCTTATGCCTCCAGAGTCCAAGATATCTGAGGAGAAGAAAATATCATTTCTCCTTCTTCCTTTATACAGTGTTTTTGAATCTTGATCTTGTAGGATTGTCAACATTGTGGTTCTAATCTTAGGCTCCAAGAGGCAGCTTTTCTACTTTAAACAGAGTACAAAACTTGGCTGGAATTTGAACACGCCCCTGTGATACAAGAATTGACAACAATTTTCCACAAATTTACTTCTTACTTTTCACACTATCCAAATGCATTGGTGTTGGATGAAGTCATTAAATGAGTGTCAAAATAGTTTGAAATTGGAGAACACAATGTGGCAACATTATTTATGGATAAAAATATACACCTGCATAAATATTAGATCTAGCAACACTTAAAAAGCAAAGATGACAAATATTTTAATATTTGTTTAAAAGCAAACATTTCTTCACAGTGTTTTGTAATCTTGCATGACTGTAGTTATCTCACGATGACCAAGATACCCATCATGGTGCATTACTCATTATGACATTTCTTTCCAATATAAATACAAATAAGAGTAATAATGTTCTTTGATTGTTAATGATTGCTGGTGATTTTTACTCAGACTTTGCTTGAATCTCAAAAGCACTGTATCACTTGTGTTATCATGAGGCTCAAAGCAGAACTCCTCCTTAGGACTCCTTTTACAAGAAGAATTAATAAATACCTGACATGGCAGATCTAAACTTTTTGAAAGGGAACATCACAGTCATGCTTACTATCAGAGCTACTAGATCAGGCATTTGGTGTTGGGAAAGAGTTCAGGCTAAACTAAAGAATCAGAGCTATGGTCTATATTTGGTCTAAATAAGAAACTACTCACAAGCTGTGAAGAGTCTGGGCTGTTGACACCAGAGGTGTACTTCCCTTTGATCGGCAAAGTCTTTCTTCTTCTGAAAGAGGGAAGGATTGTACTCTGACACCTGACTTTACAGTTTCCTTCATGGGGAAAAGATAGTATTTGTGCACAGCAATCTTGATTCTCAAATGGAGAGGAAGGGCACAAATGGACCAAAATATACTTGTATTGATCAACTGAGATGTCAAATATGCATTTAAAAGGCAGTCTTGGAGGAAAAAACGTGCCTGCACAGAGACTGGTATGAATTGAGATCTGATTTAGGGAAACCACCCAATCTCACAGGAATTTGTTACTGCATGACAATCTCTGTTTTTGGAAGAAAATCTCCCAAGGACAAAAATGAATGCAGCTTTTTTCTAAGGAAATATTGACATGAGTCAAGAAACACCTTGGAACAAAACCAGAGCTAACCCTGGAGATGGAAGCACTTGAGCTGTGCAGCTGTACCCAGCTCCAACACCTCTCCAGGACTAGGGTGCAGGGCTGGGGAGTTGAGAGCAGAAGCTGATCTGCACAATCTCCCCACAGCCAGCACTAAGACAGGCCCTCTGCACTGCTCTGTGCTCTTGTCATTTACTGCCTGGGCTTGGCTGGAGTTCCTTCATGTAGACAGCACTGCACTGTGCCTTGTACACTTAACATATGCCTGTGCGAATAACTTCAACTGCAGCTTGACCCTCAAAGCGGGGCTTCTCTGGCTTGGATTCTGCCTTCATGTAAATCATTGGAATGGAAACTAATCTTAGTCCTCCCTTTCCAGACTATAAATAGGCAGCCTGTAACCAGCATTGCATGTTTCCTGTGTAGTCATCCCTAACAGACAGAACAGCTGGTAAACTAGGCTCCTGACAGTGAATCTTTGTGATATCAACTCTCTGCATGTGATGGTGGGTCACCTTCTCAGCCATCTTACAATGTTTACTTAAGAACACACCTACCAGAGCACTTGGCTTCAGCCACCACTAGCTCTGATTTGTGGGTACTTAACCTGGTCTTCTGTTGTCGTGTGTTTGTAGCCATTTGTTTCTGAATTTGTTTAGTATTCTATGGGAGCTTGAAGTACAAATAAATACAGGATAAAATAGAAAATTTGATGAGGAGGAACCAAATGGAACCCTGTTTTTGCAATGAAGGCAAAACTGGCACCTGTGTTTATTATGTTGTCTCATTTCAAGTGAACAGCTTATGTACATATTATTATATACGCATATCAGTATTTGTCAGCAATCCAGGCTCTTACTGTTTTTCTCTAGGACCTTACTCTTATATTTTTTCAGTGACAATGTAGGCAAATAATGGAGTACCACATAAAGATAGCCATTCTCCCCATACATCCCCTCTTTCTCACTCCTTCCTTCTCAATCCCTCCCCCAAAAAGCACTCCAAACAACTAAATCAGGAAGAATAAAGAGTACCAATTAACAACAGATTCAAATTTGATTTTTTCTGGGAATTTAAATGAAAGCCAAAAAAGGGATAGCAAAAAATCATCTCAGAGCCTGGTCACTGCTGATCTTACCTTGTCATTCCTGTTTTCATTACTAGCAGCTTCTAGCAGAACAGTTGAACCTGCAAAATGTTCTTTCTCTCCCATGTGCTGAGCACAGTAAGCCAGCTGCTGCGAGTGCTGAGGCAATGAGGGCTGGGGAATAGGGTGGCAGCAAAGTGGATTACTCCAGCTGCATCTAAAAATGTATGAATTCTGCAGAGAGAGAGAGCAACAGGCCCTGCTTCAGAAAAGGGCTGATTGTCTTTTCTGAAAAAAAGGTCAAGGCTCAAATGCTCAAAAGAAGGAAAGAAACGTTGTCTTCATGTGAGTAGCATAAGGACAATTCTGTCCATTAAATATTTATTGAGAAAAGTACACAAATATCAAGGATTGAAAGCTTATTTTGCAGATTAAACCTGGCCTGTCAGGTTTTTTCTGTTGTATGTTTGTTTTTTCTGTGTTTGTTGGAGGTATTTGTGTGCTTGTTTTTCTCTGTGTTGGATGTGTTGTTTGCTTTTATTATTTTTTTGTTGTTGTTGTTGGTTAGTTTTTTTCCCCCCATCTGACGAGTAATAATGCAATTTCTTTGGCTTACACTTATGATAGTACTGGTTATGCTTTTACTGAGAAAATAAAGTCTTATTTTGCAAGCATGTCTCCACTATTTCCTGAGAGACACCATAATGCTAAGACAAGTTTTTAAATTTCAAAGGCAGTTGATAATGCTTGCCCCATCAGAAGACAGAGGAACTTAGAGGTTCAGCTCTATTTACCATTTCATTGACTCTGCAAACAGTGTTAGCAGTTTGTCCCTTCAGGGAATGAAAACTACAGGTTAGCAAAACAGTACCTTTCTGTTCTGTTCTGATCTGTTCTGTTCTGTTCTATTCTGTTCTGTTCTGTTCTTTCTTTGAATAACTGAAAGAGCAAACAACCCCTAAGTCAAAGGGTAAATCTAGGTAAAAGATGATTATTTTCAAAGTCATTTGGGTTTTTTCCCTGTCAAAGCCATATGGTAATCAAAAATCTAGCCTTCATCTTCAGAAGCTTCTACCTTAGCAATTTTCCTCTTCTGTTACCACTTTTTTTTTTAGATTTGAAAATGAATATCAATGGGAAGATTTTGTGTCTTTACCCCCCTATCCCCTTTTCCACCCCCAGTCTCATGCACAGATCTTTTGGCTTGAGAAAGAAAGAAAACAACTTTAATCATATGATTATTTATCTGCAGATTACTGCAGTTTGGTAATCAAACTTATCTTACTCCTATGTCATCACTTAAGTAGAATGTTTTTCAAAAAACGAGAATAATAGGAGAATTGTGTGCCAGATTTTACCTTTAAGGGAAGATGGATTCCTCCTCTACTGAGGTGAACCAGTATTTCATAGCATGAAGATTACTTTTTAAAATGGATAGGACATATTCTGCTACTAATTATAGACGCAAATCAGGAAATGGCATATTGACCTTAATAGTTTTTAGTCCTCCTGCAACTTGAATATGCCCCTGCTCTAAAATCTCTTAAGCTTATCCAATTCAATGTCATAATAAATTTTATCTGATATTATGACAACTGAAGAGAAAGATGGTTTGAATTAAAAACCTGGTGAAAAAACCTGCACACAGACAAAGCTTTTTAAAGCTCTGTAGAGATTTTCTTCTTAAAGCTTTAAAACAGCATGGCAACCATGGCTTTTCTTCCTGGATGTAAAGCTAATGCCCAGTTTTCTGTATGTCTTAACTCCTGTGCGTATTTCTACTGAAAAGCTTTAGCAGACCAGCCTCTCAAAGCAAAAGATTAAACCTTTTCTCCGGTTCCCATGAGTTTTACTCCTGAGGAAAACACAAATCAAAATGACTGAAAAGGAAACATGATGAGTCATATCTACTCAGGGAAGGTAATAACCGAGTACAGAAAACTTAAGATATTGACATGGTCTGATGTTCTGTTCGAAGGTGATTTAATCACAGGTTTCTGCACAGAAAGGATCCAGACTTCAAACAGTTGTGCTGGGCTTGCTGCCAGGAAGCCTCATAACTGAGTGCTGCTATTAGCCCTTTCAGAAAGGAAAAGCAGAAATAAAAAGGCAAAAAGGAAAAGTCCTTGGATTTCTAATACATTTGGCATGCTAGCATGCTTGTCAGAGAGGTACCCACTCCAAATACTGAATTTTGCCTTAATGAACAGAAGGACTCTGGCCTTAGTTTCTCATGTGACCTAAACACAGGCCTGTCTGAAAGTAAACACTACTAATCAAATGTGTCAGTATTTTGATAGGTTGTGCCTTCTGAAAAAAGGATGAGGAAGAGAAACTGGCACCTTCTCTAAAGGCCATTATCCATTTGAACCTCAAATAGGGCATGTCAGATACCAAGGAGAGGGACAGAAAAAGAGAAAAGCTCAGGAACAATTAGCCCAGAGCAATAAAAAAAATGGGCTGAAAAAAAATCCAGGCAGAAAACCTTAGCTTTTGTGAGGAGAATAATTCACATCAACAAAACTAGCTCTTAGAGTAAATATGATGGCCCTCAGTCTTGTCACCTTTTCTTTCTTCCATTCTTGTTCTAAAGTCTATCTCATTATGAATCTTTATCTTGTTGAAGCTTGTTCATCACATGCAGTAACTTCATGTCTTGCATGTTCGTCTACCACTACATCAGTTCCCTCAGCATGGACATCCCAGGAAATGTGGCAACAGCATTTTGATAGAAAATTGTATCAGAAAGAGTGTTTGTATCAGAAATAGCATGTCCAGAAGGACTAAGACAGTGATCACACCCCTGTACTTGGCACTGGTGAGGTTGCACCTTGAATCCTGTCTTCAGTTTTGGACCCCTCACTACAATAAAGACACTGAGGGGCTGGAGTGTGTCCAGAGAAGGGCAATGGAGCTGGTGAAGGGTCTGGAGCACAAGTCTGATAAGGAGCAGCTGAGGGACCTGGGGATTTTCAGTCTGGAGACAAGGAAGCTCAGGGGGACATGGTGAATCCTTTTTCTTCATCCTCAATGATAGTCATTTCCACTCTCGAAAGCTGACACAGTATAGAAACACTAGAAACACTTCACTTTTTCTTGGGTTCTAAAATTAAATCTGAAAAGAAAAGAAAAGAAAAGAAAAGAAAAGAAAAGAAAAGAAAAGAAAAGAAAAGAGAAAGAAAGAAAGAAAGAAAGAAAGAAAGAAAGAAAGAAAGAAAGAAAGAAAGAAAGAAAGAAAGAAAGAAAGAAAGAAAGAAAGAAAGAAAGAAAGAAAGAAAGAAAGAAAGAAAGAAAGAAAGAAAGAAAGAAAGAAAGAAAGAAAGAAAGAAAGAAAGAAAGAAAGAAAGAAAGAAAGAAAGAAAGAAAGAAAGAAAGAAAGAAAGAAAGAAAGAAAGAAAGAAAGAAAGAAAGAAAGAAAGAAAGAAAGAAAGAAAGAAAGAAAGAAAGAAAGAAAGAAAGAAAGAAAGAAAGAAAGAAAGAAAGAAAGAAAGAAAGAAAGAAAGAAAGAAAGAAAGAAAGAAAGAAAGAAAGAAAGAAAGAAAGAAAGAAAGAAAGAAAGAAAGAAAGAAAGAAAGAAAGAAAGAAAGAAAGAAAGAAAGAAAGAAAGAAAGAAAGAAAGAAAGAAAGAAAGAAAGAAAGAAAGAAAGAAAGAAAGAAAGAAAGAAAGAAAGAAAGAAAGAAAGAAAGAAAGAAAGAAAGAAAGAAAGAAAGAAAGAAAGAAAGAAAGAAAGAAAGAAAGAAAGAAAGAAAGAAAGAAAGAAAGAAAGAAAGAAAGAAAGAAAGAAAGAAAGAAAGAAAGAAAGAAAGAAAGAAAGAAAGAAAGGAGTGAGTTGCTGTGTGGTTAAGGAGAAGGAAATTTGTGCCTCTACTGGTTGTTCAGACAGGTTCCTGAATGCTAGCTGTCTCTGTCTTCCCAGCAATTTTTGGATACTGTTGATTTCTCCAACTGGTCAGAGACATCAAAAACAATACTCAGAAATTGAATAGCAAAGTGTCGGAAACCAATGCTTTGCAATGGCATTTGCCTGGTATTTGTGCTGTCTACAGTGTTTTCTGTTAGAGGCCTGAAATTTTCTGTTGCAACTTCAGATAAAAGTGCTTCTCTCTGCATTACCTACCCTGCTGTGTCTGTGCCTATTTCTCCGATCTTCATCCCACAAAAAGTTGGAACACTGATCCACAAAGCAAGTGCATTAAGCATATCTTCTATACATTTGTTCCCCTGTTTGTTTTGATTTCTTTTGCAGTCTTGTTACTATTTCTCATGTCACTGCTGGATTGCTGCATACCTAGTGTGGTGTCACCTAAACTTCTTGGCCCATAGAACTGCAGCCAGTGTGAACCCACTCTCTGGCTCTGCCCCAGAGCTATGGCTGGGGTTTTGGCTGAGCAGAGCCTAAAACATCCCCAAGAACGTGCTCTCTGAGCTGGGGGAAGCAGTTCTCACCTGTGGCAGGCTGCTAGTGAGCTCCCTGTGTGCTACAGAAACAAAATGACAGTGGTGTGAGCGAAGAGAAAATTGAGGGCATCAGCTCATCTGCACTACACTTGAGGAACTTCAGAAAAGCTGTTTAAGCCTTCACCCTATGCTCTGCTACAGGAAGTGTCATGGCTGTGAGACTCTGAAAGTCTTTTTTCAGTTTTCAGGAACGTATTCCCATCAAATCTCTCCTTTCCATGCCACGTCCATGGAAATTTCACACTGGAAGGGATAAAGGTGCACAAGTGCCACTATAGTGACAGAAGTCGTATGGAAGGTACAATTTAATTCAAATTTGGCTTTTCAAAAGAGTTGAAGCAACACTGTGTGGCGCTTCTGAGGCCAAATTTGGTATGTGCAGCCACAGTTCTGTAGCTTGTTTTCTGTAAGTGTTTGCAATAAATAATCCAATTTTAATTAACATGGGATACAATAACTCTTATTAAATCTAAATTGAACGCATGTTAGGGAACTTAAATTTGTAGTATTGCCCAATACAAACCTCCAGAAGTGGTAGCTTCAATCCCATTACTCCAAGTTTTACCACTATGTTAAAAATGACCTGCTAAATTACTCTCCTGGGTAATGTGTAACGCCATAAAAATTAAACACTAATTTATTACTTAAATAAAAGACATCAGACAATGTCAGTGTGTTAAACATCAGGGCTGGCTTGTTTTGCAAACTATATTTTATGGCAGACCCAGCTGGTACTCCTTAAATGAAGCTCAAATAAACAATCCTTTTTCTAAATGAAGGCAAACAAAAGCCAGGATGGGCTACTAGCTCTGAGTATGGGACTTCAAACTTTTTTTCTGACATCGATCACATGGTAGTTGAGTGACTATATCTATGGCTGCCACTGGTGACTGAAAATATCATATCTTCAGTAAATAAACCCATTATTTATATATATCTCACCTCCTGGGACCAGAGGTTTAACAAAACACCCTGTCTGCAGTGTTATTGCTTTCAGTTCACAGGCTGCTGTTCTTTATCACTGCTGCTTTGTGCCAGCTTTGATAGCCAGATATGAGACTGATAATAATCTTTCTAAAGATTGCAACTTTCCCATTGACATAAAATGAAGCACAAGCAGGAATGACACCACTTTCTCTTTGATGGCTGTTTTATTTCATTTCCTCCTCCTAGAGTTTGTGCAGAACTGTGGCAGATCAAGCATCAATCTTCCCTCACCTCCGTGTTTCAGCAGGAAGAATAAAGCATACAATACACAGTATTGCTGCAAAATATTCATCTTTCCCTAAGTGCTGGCAGTTAATAATGATAAAAAGCAATTAGCTCGATTTTCAAAAGGATTAGAAGGGCGATGTAGGTGACTGCAGACACGTCTCAGTACTGAGTTTTCATTTTCTTGTATGATCGCTCAACTTCAGCATCTTGCAGAATCCTAGTTTCTCTCCTCTGGCACAAGTCTGGGTACCTGAGCAATGTCGTCTCCATAAAAAAAACCCCAGTAGATGGCAGCAGGGTACAAGCTTGCGGGAAAAGAAGACGCAGGCGACAGGAGTTTTACCTTTGTATCTAAGGAAGTGTGAACGAATAGTTCAGCTTTTTTGAATTTTTTTTTTCACCACTCCCTTCTCTCCCCTGTGTGCAGAGCAGAAGGATGGGTAATTCACTGTCCTCTCCGTGTTTCAAGTGTCCTGCATCTCCAGTTACTCCGGGGCTGTATGTGCCCTTCTTGCTTTGCAGTTGCCAGGGTGGTCTTGCATAAGGAGGGCAGCAAAGAAAAGCCAGGTGGCTTCTCAAGGAGACTCAGCCTTGTCTCCCCTCTGCTTTCGTTGGAGCAGTTCCCCCTTTGTGACACTGCCTGCATGTCCCACTGCAGCGAGTTTCCCTGTGGCCCTTTGGAAAATTGTTTATCATTTTGTCTGTGCACTTTAGAATTGAAATCCTTCACTCCTTGGTGCTGGCAGTCAGGCACTACCTGCCTGCCAGTCTTTTAAAGAAAAGAGCAATTCCTAAAAGCTACTAGCTGCAGGTTTTGGAGCTGAGGAATTGGGCACAGTGAGTTCAAAGCCTGCTGAAATGTGTGTTGTGACTATCCAGACACTAATCACCAGAAAGCTTCACTCCTCACCCATGACATTGGTGGGTAATCGTGTGGCACTGTAATCGACAGGTTCCAGAGAACCAATAAAGGGAGAGGGTCTGACCGACAGCACAAGGTGAGAGCTGCTCTGCCATCATCTCCTGACATTTCTTGCTCTGCCAGTAATACACCCTGACTGTCTGCTGGTGTCTGGTGCAGCATTACTGGCTAGCTCTCTCACCGGTCCGCATATGAAGGGTACAGCCTTGTACCTTTGATGTTTGGTGGGTCTGAACCTCAGACTGAAACGTGGTTACAGCGTGGAAGAAGGAGGACTCTCATGTAGGAAGCAGATAGGTTTATTCAACCTCGAAACCCACGTGAAGAGTGAGGCTCTGGGGCTCAGGTTTCCCATTAAGTACCAGGAGTGTCTCCTGGGCAAGGAGATACCTAGAACCAATCTCAGGGAAGAGGGGGAGTGACCAAGAACAGGGGACAATTGGCAGGGCCATCTATGAACAGAAATGGGAGTGGGGAACTTGATGCCTTGATGAGTCACCCTGAAGCCTTACTAGAACTTTTCAGGCTTAGGGTGTGGTGGCAGTGTGATTGACAAGATCCATCACCACAGAAAGACCACAGGGAATTGGGGATGGGGGGATGTAGGGATAAATCATTAAAAACAAATAACAAAAACATACAGAATTATTGGAAAACCCAAAATGTACACCGCAACAACTGTCCACACCCCAGCCTCTGGCACAGTGCCCCATGTCAGTGCCGGGACTCAGCACTCAATCTGCAGTCTTCCTTCAGTGTTTGCTTTCACTCTGCCCTCCTGCCCTGCTTGCTGCCCCACAATAACCACAAACCCCAGCAAAACGAGAGTTTCTGCTTCTTTTGTAAAAAACACACAGATTGGTTTCATAAGCAAGGACAAAATGATCACGTAAGATTGCAAAAGAGTAATAGGCTCTGTGGCAGGTGAACAGAAGACAGCTGGAGGGGAAAGAGGCTGGCTGGAGCACCAGGTGGTATATTCCAACAGCCTGCTCTCTTCCAGGAGCAAAAGGAAGAGCTTCAGGCAGATTTCGGCTCTCAGACTGATGTTCTGCTTTCTGGGCTTCTCCACTGGTGTCACAGAAATATGCTGTCTGGACGATCTCTCTGCATGAGTCAGCCTGAATGGCAGGGATTTCTGTCCCCAGGTGCATGCTGTGCCAGTTGGGTTCTGTGTGCCAGGCTGATGTGGGAGCAAGAGACACTCTGATAAATTGTACCTGACATAGCATTTCCTCAGATAATATGAACTGGAAGACTGAAGCTCAAGATGTCTGTATGGACCACAAGAAGATTTTGAAGATAAAATACAGCCTTATGGCTTGATGGAAATAGTTGTGGTTGGTTGTGGTGTGTTTTTTTTTATTTTTATTTTTATTTTTTTGTTTGTTTGTTTGTTTGTTTGTTTTTCTTTTTTTTCCCTGTAAAGCTCAGTTTCTTAATACCAACTACAAAGGGAATGAAAATCAGCCTATATATTTTTATCACAATAACAGTCTGCATGACTTTCCTGCACTACATTCATTGATTTTCCACATTTCTTTAGTAGCCTTCATGTTCTATGCAATTCCTTTTCAGTATTTCCCTAGAGACAAAAATACAGTATAGCCACCACTTCCAGGAGAAAAGCTCCTATCTTTGGAAGGTGTTCAGCTGCACACCTTCTAATTTGTGCTGGATACAGGACACTAAATGTCCCAGAGATACTCATGGACATGAAAAAGGACAGTTTATCCCATTTTTGCAGATATTCTTGAATACCCTGCGTAACTTTCTTTCACAGCTCTGGAGATCCATACATATGCAACAAACATAAAAAGCAGGAGCAAGAAAGTATGAATCAAATGTCTGATGTTTTCATCATTATCCATTGATGATTTAAAATTGATAGTGACTGCTTGAAAAGTTTTGTATAAATAGAAGCTTGCAATAAATAAAAAAACCCCTAGTCTCTCAGACATGCTACTTTGAAATTTTTCAATCACATCTGGCATATTTATCACCTTCAGAGATGTGTAAAATACACTGCTTCTCTATGAACAGGGGGGTCAAGAACAAAATCAGCAAACCTATAAGACTGAAAATGTTCCCCTAATTCCTATTCTTGAATATTTAAGGAAGTAACCAATTTGATAAAAAATAATTAAGTAGTCAATACTCCTGAAGAAAAGGTTTAGTAGTCTGGTTTTCCTGGATTTCAATTTGAGTAAACTTGGTCGATTGCTGTTATGTTTTGTTTTAACGTGCTGAATTCAGATGAGAATAATATTTACAAATACTAAGAAGCAAAACATTTGCACCTCAGAGAGAGATGCATGGAGACATTTAACCATCCAGAGATCCATAAAACTTCTGACAGTTGTACCTTCCCAAATGAGCAGCGTGGTCTGCAATGGCAGGAGGAGCTGGTTTTTATTACTACCTTTGCTCACCAGCAATGGCTTCAGTGTACAGAAGATATTTCTTCCGCAGAAAGCTTTCTGAATTTCAACAGCACTGAGACAAGGTTTCCCAGTAGAAACACAGGTCTGCTAATTCTAACCAAATATCCATAATGATTAAAATTGGGAAAGACAGCACTTTGGATTAGTAAATGAAAGCCATTAATAATACCTACAACCTTGTAGTCTGCATCTCCTGACCATTCCTAATGTGAGAAGAGCAGCCCCACTGTGTGTTGGTTATTATGAGCAAAATCAGCTCACATTTACAGTCTTATGAATACCACAGAAAGCATCTGCACCATTCAAATAATGCTTAAATTAGGGAATCAGCAAGCCAACTCATTTTATTGTAATGAAAGGGCAGAAGAAAAAATCTGGATAGATCTTTAGAGAGCTTTCAGGGTGAAAGCCACAGTCTACAGAAATAAATATTTATGTGAATTTACAAGCACAAGACAAAAATATCCCTCTACACTGTAAATTGGACAAGAAAGTCTAAGCTATCTGTATTTTCCCGATAGGGTTATAGTAAATGCTTCACATTCATATTTTATTCTTTATCTGCAACAAAGCTTTATGATGTTTTCCACTGGTAGATGATGCTATTTGAATATATGGAAACCAAAATGGTGAAAAAAAAATGCAGAGAAAAATACTGCATTGTAATATGTGTAACATTATCCTTAATGGCAACCCTAATTTTTCTATTATTTTTTGATTCAGGACTTTCAGAGGGAAGTGTTACAGAAGTAACAGAAAACCCCACACCTGTTTTGAGAATGCCTGTTACATTTCCAATCTTCTATTTTTAATGAAAAATCTCCCCTGTAATTATTCTGCCTCTTATTCAAACATCTTCATTCTTTAGATCAAACCAGCATCAGGAGGTACAGAAGGCAGACTTCTCTCAGTCCAGTCTCAGTATTTAGAGAGAACAAGGCACTAAATTCCTATGTAAGCACTTCAGATCTTTTTCATTTCAGTGAAATACTCCAAATCAGAGCTCTGCCCACTGCTCCTGCTAGATAAGAACCCATGAATTGCTACTAATTTGGAAGGATAAATTCTTCAACAGGAATAAATTACGCAAACACCTCTGTGGATGTGAGCCATGGAGCAGGATATGGGGGTCTTAGAAAGTTGGTGCATTGACAAGGAAAGTGTGCAGACCCTTTTGAATGCAGGGCAACAATATGGGAGCTGTGTGACTCCTTGTCTGCTCTCCTGTCACTCTCTTCCCCTACCAGTAGCAAGCTTCCAGCTGCAGGCAGTATTATCTGCTCCTCAAAATCTCTCCTGGTGTGTCTGTTTCACCAGCATCACATCATGTCCTCCCTTGACTGATTTCCTATCATTTACACATTGCTTTCAAGCTCTCTTTTCCAGCACCGGATCTTTGTTTTTAAAAACAAGAAACCTCCTGTTCACAGACCATATGTTGTCTGCCATCATTAGCCAGTTCTGGGAGTGCAGCCAGCAAGGCAATAGTGGGACAAGGAGTGATGGACTCGCAGGAAATGTCCCTTCCTCCCATCCCTGTGCACACCCTGGCAAAAGGGGAGCATCAATATCTGAGCTGGAGGAAGGAAGCTAGTAAGGAGGGAGGGAGAATGAATAGCTTACACAAACTTTGAAGCTGGTAGGAGAGGAATGTGTTTCATATCAGCCTTTTCAGGAACTGACCATCATCTTAATGGTGAGTTTTACTACAGTGGACCGAGTAATTTCCAGCTCAGATTGTTGATTTTTCCCTGACCACCTATTTTCCTGATGTTATTTTCCAGACTATATTGAATTCTAAGCCTATTTTCATTTCTTCATTTCCTTTCACTCTCAACATTATGATCCTTACAAGCTCTCTGCCTGACCTCTTCACAAAGTCAGGGAGCACAGAGTCTCCCATTTTTCCTAGGACTGTCTCTAGCCAGTTAGTTATCAAAAGCGAGCTCACCAAACACGAACATTTACAAGATTGATACATTTACAATAAGGGTAAAAATGAATAATAGGGGGAAAGTAATTTGAGTTAGAGACGTTTAAAAGGAAGGCAGTTAAAGACACTTAATTACTTCTTTATTGTCTATAATAACATGGTGGCAATGGTTTCAGCCTATTTTTCTTGAGCTGAGAGACAGTTTGTTATATGCTGTCTCCATGAATATTTCCAGCATGCAAATAGAATGCCTTGTAACTGCAAAAGGCAATTACTCTTATAACATATGCATAATGAAATCTGACTGCATTATCTTTTTGTCCTTAATAAGAACAGTTTACATTTTACAATTTGTGATGCATCTTTTTCTTTTAAGATATGTATTTGCATGGAGATTTTTTTAAGAAGAGAGAGGAAAAAAAGAGAAGTAATACAGTTCAAGTAGCCCCCCAAACATATATATATTCAGAATGTAATGATGGCATTGCTAATTAAGCTGAAGACAAAAAGGAAGGACACTTTTATACAAAGACATCCCTTCCTCACTAAGTCAAAGAGGGCACATCTGAGGAAGGGGGCAGCTTCTGACATTTTGGGCAAGTGACAGCTGCCCCCAGAGAACAGAGCTGCATAGGCTGAAGGAACACCCAGCACTTATGCCTGTTCTTTAACTGATGGGGCTACTCACGAGAAACATGCTCTGAGCCTGAGAGCTTCAGTGTCCTGTGCTGATGTCTTGGGAGATTACAGCGGATCAGTGCAGGTCCCAACATGGCTTGCAGAAATAGATACTAAAATTTGTAAGCGCACAAGCATATCCATCTATCTGAGCTTTCAATGACTCTCCTTTTTCAAAGGACCATAGAAAAGACTTCCAAGATCATTAAGTCCAACTTTTGACCTAATATTGCCACTAAACTCTGGCAATAGTGCCAAATCCACTCATTTTTTAAACATATCCAGGGATGGTTACTCCACCATTTCCCTTTCATCATGACACACTCTGATGTTCTGGAGATTCTTTTACTGAATATTGTAAATAAGTAAGATTGTGATACTGAATCTGGTTCAGCAACTCTTGTGTACTGTAGTCCAACAGTGCAAATGTCAGAGAATCCTAGAATGATTTGGGTTGGAAGAAACCTCAAAGAACATTTAGCTTCAAACTCCCTGCCATGGGCAGGGAAATCTTCCACTAGACCAGGTTGCTCAGAAAAACCTGGCACTGAACATTTCCAGAAATGGAGCATCCACAGCTTCTCTGGGCAAATAGTTCCAGTGTCTTACCACCCTCAAAGAAAAGAAATTCTTTCTTATGTCACATCTAAATCTACCCTCTTTCAGATTAAAACTGCCCCTTCTCCTATCACTACAGGCCTTGGTAAAAAGTCTCCCTCCTGCTTTCTTAATAAGGGCCCATTATATATTTAGGGGTTGCAATCAGGTCTCCCTAAAGCCTTCTCCAGACTGAACAATTCCAACCTTCCCAGCCTGCACCCAGTCCTCTGACCATATCCATGGCCCTTCTCTAGACCCACTCCAACAGGTCCATGTCGTTTCAGCACTGGGGACCCCAGAGCTGGATGCAGCACTTCAGGTGAGATACCAGAAGAGCAGAGGGGCAGAATTGCCTTCTCAGCCTGCTGACTACACTGGTTTTTGTGCAGGCTGAGATCTGATTGCCTTTCGGGGCTGCAAGAATTGACTTCCAGAACAAGTTTTTTATGGAGTTTAATGGGAGTGCTGAACATTCAGACAGGTAGTTGATTCAGTTCAACATGAATAATACCTGAGTATCTCTGAACAGACACGAACATGTTAGTTGCAATAATGCATTTTTGTTTGGTCATAAAGAATTACAGGTATTCAGATAACCTATTTAATTTAGGTAATTAGCAAACTGTCTTTATGTGCTTGGTTTTGAATAGATGGATAGATGATGGTTTAGCAAAAAACTTTAATCCCAGCAGCTAATGCTCATTGTTCCACTGAGTCACATTGAGTTCTGTTCCAGTATGTCAGAATGATGGAAGATGCAGCCCATCAAGCTGCCAAAACCATGAAGTGTGGAATATAAATAGATGTTTTTAGTGTCACAGGTGCTGCTGAATTGTCTGGAGACATATTATTCAAATTTGCAGGTAATACTCCATCCATAGAACACAGTGATCATGTTCTTTGTTGTTTCTTGAAAGCACTGTCCTGGAAATCATTAACAAAACCAGTTTCTCATGGGGAATGGCAAGGTTGTCCAATATTATGTCTCTTTTCATGCTGCCAGTATAACCCCCCTGGAACCTAAAAGAAGCATTTCATGCTATTAGATTATGCTTGGTGCATTGCGTGTTTTTGTTTTTTCTAGTGTTGAGCCCTCTCAGGCAGAAGAGATTATTTTTTCTGGGTCATATTCATATTTATTTGCACCATCATGGCACTTGACTTCTTTGTTCAAGTGTGATAAAAATGCATGGGTTGGGATACTGTAAGCCAAAGAATAAACTGTGAATGCAACAACAAAAAATATTGCTGCTAAGCAATTATTGTACTCTGTATTTCTTCAGTTTCCAGGTCCTGAAGTATCTTCTTCAAAATATGCTGGCCACATGCAAAAGTCTAATGTAGCCCTGGTCATTCCTGGAAGAGTTCTCTTCAGACTGAAGAAGATTTTGGTCTTTGCAAACACATCTGCACTGCTTTGAAAGTCCTCCACAAAGTGCTAGGATTGCTAGGCTTTTTTCCTCCCCCAGGTTCTTCTCCACTCTAGAAACTAGGCAATACACTGTCTAGCTATCCCTGGACCAGGCTTAGGTCTTCAATACACTTCTTGAGAATCACAGCACAGAGGTTTAATAGAGATCTTGTCTAGTGGCTCCCCTTTAAGTTGCTTAAGTATTGTCATCCTAATTCCACATTGCATAGAGGAAGTAAGTGATGCAGAAAATCAGAAGTACTTTGACATCTAAGTCTGTGACAAAGCTGGCACCAGGGTCTCTCAGGACATTCCAGTCAATCTTCCTAGCAATACCTCCTTTCCACCTGGCATAGCAAATAAACACTAGCCAGTAAAAAGGAATCTTATTTTATTGAACATAATAAACCTTACCATAACCTCAGAATGGTGTCATATTGGTTCTAAGTTTTGAAATTTCAGCTTTCATCCTGGCAACATTTTAATGCAATTTTTAGAAAAAATAGCAGAAAGCAGCCAACATCCTTAACAGCCTTATCAACAAATACTGTGCAAGAAGTGGAGTCATGAGACATGAATTAAATAAAAAAACTGAACCTTGTTATATTTATTTTGAAACTGCATAAGAACAGACAGTCTTTTCATTGCATTGTAATTATTGCAATTTTAGAATTTTTAAAAAGTCCTGTAGTAGCATCTGAGATCTGAAAGTATATTTGCCAGCAAAGAGAGGCCATGTACATTATTCATAGCGAATGAAATCAGAGTAACTAAATGATGGATGGTGTAAAATTGATTGCATTTTTAAAGGTGATGTTGTAGCATTAAGTGTTATTAGTAACAAAGACAAGCATCTTCTAAATAATGCCCTTAGCTACAAGTCCAACTCACAAAAGCAGATGGTTATGCCCACATGGAATGTGACTGCAGTTTGGATTTTCCAGGGTAAATCTGACTGCAGGACTGGGAGATAATTATCAGAGGATGCAATTCAAGCTGTGACAATTCACCATATTCACATATTTCATCTGCATTTTGCTTGTCCCTCTGGGTCCCAAAACTTTTGTATCTTTTTTTCTGTGTGTTTTGTGGCAATTATTGAAGTCTATGAGGGCTGCTTCAATCCCACCAACTGTTCCTACTAAATAACTTTAAATCTTACTTATATTGTGACTCTGAAGTGGCTGTGTGTGTTAGTAACCTTACACCAATAGTTCTCAGTCTAATATTGCATAAACTTCTTTTGCAATAACGCTAGCTTGCTGCTACACAACCCAAAGATTCCCAAGTGCTATATTAATAAACACAGCCTTTTATGACATTCTTTTTAAAGACAGATCATTCCAAATGGCATGTTGGTTCAATGCTTTAACTTTTCAAACCCTTTATTTCTAACAGTCTGACTTTAACTTTCCTCTCACAAATTGTAGAGGTTAACTTGAGTGACATTGTTGAAATACATGGCCTGTCTGTGATTCCTACAGATTAAGTGTGACTTAGGTAGCTGCAGTCTGGCCTTTAGTAACCTAAAATCATAGAATCATAGAATATTCTGAGTTGGAAGCGACCCATCAGGCGTCACGCAGCACTCCAACAGTCACACCAGGTATCTAAGAGTGTTGTCCAAACACTTCTTGAACTCCGTCAGGTTTAGTGCTGGGACTCCTTCCCTGGGGAGCCTGTTCCAGTGTCCAACCTGCCTCTGTGGGAAGAACCTTTTAGTTATATCCAACCTACACCTCCCCTGACTCAGCTTCATGCCATTAACACACAACAATGTTTTACAATTCCTCGGGGAGGGCGAACAGTACATATGCTGCACACATGCTTAAATGGCAATAAGTACTCTAGATTATGTGATCATACAAGGGTTCAAGACCTTCAGTTCCCCAGGACATTTAGATAAAAAATGACAAAAGGGGAGAAAATAGTGTGGAAATTCTAGATGTTTTTCTGGGATCTGTATGCCATCAGTGTTTCAATTTCTCAAAATCATTTCATATACTGTTTCTATAGGAATCTTCAGGGATTCAATTTACCCTACAGCTATACATACCTGCTCATTTATTTTTCCACAGTTTTCTTTGGAGTGCTTCCAAACTTAACACTGAGTTTCAAAATCAGGCATTCCATCTTGCTAAAAGAAGACAAACCCCTTTCCTTTCTTTCCTTACCAGTCCTACAGTGTGGCCCAGGGGAACACAGGTAACTTCTCTCTGTCTCTAACTCCATAACCATCTGTGAAGCCTGCGGATGGCTAAATCCTTATCAAAGTTTGATCTCTGTGCCCTATTTCTATTCATGAAGTTGCTCAGGTATAATTAGAGGCTTATCCATAATTACAGAGTGGCTTTTTGTCCCCACAGAATGAGGCACACAGATGGACACTATAATGGAAATTAGTCAGCAGCCTGTCCATGATTGATGAGTCGGTAAAGTGCCCAGCTCCTACTCTCACTGGAGTGTAGGTGCTCTTGGACCCAGGCAGCAGGAAAGAGAGCAGACAGCATTCCAACGTTCACATTAGCAGGTGGTCCTGAGCAAGCAAATCTCCTGAGTGAAAGATGACATCCTTACATAATCAGTTTTCAGACCAGAACTGTTTTTAAGTAGAAAATATCTGAAATAAGATGCAGCACTGAACTGCTTCTTTCAGCTCTTCTTTTTGCCTTAGTAACAGAGAAAAATTCCAGACAAATGAGCCAGGAACAAATGCAGAGAGAGTAGTCCTGTATTTACCTGACTCACATTACTAAACATAATTTGAACATGGGATCTGGCCACATTCATGGTTCATGATCAGACTCAGCACACAATGCTGAAACTCCTATTAATTCTCTGAGAAAGCTGTCAGGCTCCATTTTGATCTCATGCCTAATGAGAAAGGTTTGTCATGCCCTGTGAAAAATACTGGGCAAGCCTTACAGGTTTCTAAAATCTCATTTTCATTCCCTTCCTTTCTGACTCTGCTGGGAGGACCTCAGTGCCACTGTTCAGAAATAGATGAAAGGGAGACAAAGCGATGCAAGTGTGAGCTGGCTTGAATCAATGCTTGCTTCACTGCAGCCAGGAGATCAGCATGCAGGAAACACGCTAACACCTGGGAAGTGTAGACTGAGGCACAGCACCGAGGGACACCGGGACAGCTGGATTAATGAACCTGCGCTGGAAACTTCGTGTGGGAATCCTTTTTTGTCAAACAGGGAAAGGGAGAGAATAGATGAAAATGAGTGGTAAAAGATGAGGAGAGTAGAAAAATAACTTTAATCAGTCTCTTGAGATCAAGTATGAGAAAAGGAATGCACGTGCTTCACAAACGATTATATTTAAAGGCATATTCTTTTGCTGTCAATCTCTTGCCCTCTGATCAGTATAAAATAGTACTATTGAGTCTAATCAGTGCAGGGTGGAACTCCTTATTGTCTGAAGTGATGTGCATGTAGTCCTGCTGCACAGTAACTAGGGCAGAGAGTTTCTGACAAATGTGTGATCGTCTCTGCCTCATTTGAATGAGACTATCAGTTTTAGTTTCCATGTGCAGAAAGTCTAAACTTTTACTGTTTCTGGCTCTTGGGATCTGTTCATTAGTCTTTGATTGTGTAAAAAAAATCAGCTTCTGAAGGCACAGAAATATGTAGAAATTTTAGCTTCTCTCAACAGTCCCTGCCCACAAAAAGCCAAACCTCAAATTGAAAAGAAAAAAAAAGAAGAGAAAGAAAATGGTTCTAGTTTTAATGATTACATTCATTTTTTAAAAAACCCCATGAGATTCATACTCAGAAACTAGAAAGCAGTGAAAGGAACCTTAAAAAACCCAGAATCCCGTGGAGTATTATAAACACCTATAATTACAAAACAACAATGTATCAAATTGAATGCCAGATTAAAAGTGTTTATGCCATGTGTCTGT
The DNA here is from genome assembly GCA_013399915.1 of Illadopsis cleaveri. NCBI lineage: Eukaryota > Metazoa > Chordata > Aves > Passeriformes > Timaliidae > Illadopsis > Illadopsis cleaveri. Next base: position 274,535 of record VXBB01001094.1, on the reverse strand, counting down.
AGAAACAAACGTAAAGAGAACAGTTTCATTTAGCAGCTGTAGGTACTGCATTGCTGCACAACATCAGATCTTTGCCCTCTGGGAACTTTTAGAAGCTTTTCCTAAAGCTGATGGCTATCCCACATGGAATTTAATACTTCCTATACACTGAAGCTGTAATAAGGTACATTTGTACATGCTGTTGTGAAACTGTCATCAGCAAATACTGCACACAAAGAAACTGTAAACCTCTAGCTAATATGCTGCTTAATGCCATGAAAACCAATTAGAATGTCATTATTAGAGCTGCTGCTTCATCTACATGGGATAAGTTAATAACTGGCATTAAATATATACTCTCAAAAATTTGGAAATAGCCCCACAGGACTGCTTTGCTCAGAGTTCACAATTACCTTCATAAAATAATTGAAAGAAAACTCACAAAGGCTGTAGGAATCACTAAATTAACTTTTCCTATCTACTACCCAAAAGACTATTCAAATCCCTTTGTGTTGCCCAAATCCCTTCAAAAGAATACATGATAAAATGATAAAAATGTTAAATTAAACACAATGCAGGAAGTGATGAACTATGACTAGCCATTGCTTTAGTAGAATAATCCTATGAAACAAACTTCCTAGAGTTCTTGGTTATTATTTACATACTCCTACTTATAATCACATAGTAAAAATAAAAGCAGAAATAACTTTTGCAATATTTCAGCAAAGAACAAGTAAATTTGTTCAGGCCTGTGATGGGGAGGAAAGGTATGGATAGCAGGGCTGAATATCCCCTTGTGTGTCTTGAATACTGGACTAATGGATGGGTTTGTCTGTGCAGTATCATAAATTAAACAGCTCCAGGGACTGCTGCTCACATCTCCCCATGAAGCTCTTCCAAAGCTCCAGTTAAATCTCCTTCATTTCTGCTGCTGCCAGGATCATTTGCCAGCTTCAGAGGGAGCAGTGGGGAAGCAATGCAGGCTCCTAAGATCTTCCTTGTAATACTCTGTTCTATGCCTTTCCCTCCAACCATGGCCCAAAACTAACACCCTATTATGACAAGAAAAATTAAGTTTCCTATATCGGGAAAAGTTTGCAAGATCATAGTTCTGAATGGAAGGGTAGGATTTATCCGAGCTAGTCCTGAAATGCAGATTTCATCAGCTTTATATTGCCAAAATAATCACTTAACTTTTTAGAGTAGTATTTATTGAAACTCCCTTGCATTCCGCTTTACATGAACACTATGAAATGAAGAATATTTTGGGATTATATAAATAATTTTGTTATTTTCACTCTTGCTCTACTTCAGCTGCATAATGTTGCATTTACTCCTTGCAAATATGGCAGGTTTTGTGACTTACAAGTTGCATTAGAATATGATTTGGACTTGCCCCATTTGAATAATATTTGAGCAAAAATTCAAAGTACTTCCCTGTCTGCTCCCCTGAAAAATGACCTCATGAAATACCAGTATGGGGTTTATTTTCTTGAGAATTTCAATATCAAATATATTCAGCTGAAGTACATGAGAGTAAAAAAAGTGTGGGTCTCTTTCCCAACAGTCAGCTCAAATCCAAACTTGAGAATAAAGGTATCTTTCCTCCTTTGGGTTAAGGGAATAAGGAAGAACATTTCAAAAATTCAGCTGATAGCTAACTGATGCATTTCTCCTGTTTTCCAATTGTACTTTCACTGTCACTCTCATAAAAAATTTCACAATCTTTTAATTGATTGACACTTTACTTTAATTGCTTGGGATGGTTTCCATTCTTACTGCTTTGCCAGGGCACAAATGCTTTGGTTCCTATTCAGCAAGCATCACACATGCTAGTGATTTAGAAATGAAAACTGCTACTGTTAGCAATGGAAAGAAAAGAAAGAAGATGAAGATGGGGCCTCCCTACAGTGGAGAAGATCTACAAGGAACATGGTGCAAGAAGGGAAAATGTAATAGGTATACTGTATAGTTCTAGAAAGTTACTTGTGTTCGCAAACAAAGAAAACTGAAATCTAGGGCAAACATTTCAAGCTGTTGTCCTGGAAGGATAACCTCAAAATGCTCTGAAAATGTAAATTTTCATGACAATGAGAAGTGGAAGGCATGTCAGTCGTGCAGCTTTAGCCTGAAATACATCCACGTTTCTCTCCAAGAGTGTTTTAGAGACAGAGTGGATGGGGGCAGCTCTGAATATACAATGTATGAATCGATCGGTAGATCACAACTCTGCACTATTTATGTTGGTAAGGATATCACTTTCAGCAGTGGGCTACTCTTTAGGTTGTACCACAAGACAGACAGATTATCTGTCTTCCCTTTTTATTTTTCTCTGTACAAAAACCCCTTCAAATATTCTAGAGAGCAAAACATTTGGTTAGAAAATTAAAAGTAGATTGTGAATATGCTGAATGGCCATCAGTTTGTAGGGCTACAAAAAGTATATTTATTCTAAATCACTTTACTGTAAAACTTAACTTCAAATTGAATTTATGGTATTATTAGATATGCAATTTTAAATGTCCTTTAGAATAAGCTATAGCTGTCAAAATATATTACTCTCTAATTTCTTGCCAAAAAAGCTTTGGGTTGCATACAGAACAAATGATATGCTTCATGTAGTAAATTTGAACTCCATTAAAATAACTGAGTACTTCGCAGCAGTGTGATCTGAAGCTCTGATCCTGAGTAAGAAGAGTCCAGCAAACCAAAGTCAGCTCACAGTTTGGGAGGAAATGGGGGTCTTCTATCTGAAATTCTTGCTACTAAACCTTTGGAATTGGTATCTATTTGGTATTTGGCATTGCAGTAGTTATATCAGCAGTTAAAAAATGCTTTAGAACAGCATCAGAAGGTGCAGTTTTAGTTGTTGCCTTTAAAGCAAGCTTTAATATTAAGGTCTTGGTCCACTGCAATCATCAAGGTTTCAGAAGAATGTTATCCTCACATAAACATTAATTAGCCTAACTAATTCTGAATAAGGATGAACCCAGCACACAATTTGTGCTTTGATCAATTACATCTAAAACCCTTCTAGTACATTTTAAGGAAGCATGCTAGTTCACATATCTAAGGAAAATGTTGTAAGGAGAGAGCCTGTGTTCTGCCTACTGCTCTTTCCCTCCCTTAATTTTCTAACTCACTTATTGTGTGGCTCTTACAGCTGACAGTTAAACCACAGAGAGGCTTCTCAAACCGGATTTGAATACAATAAAGACTTTTCTCCTTTCCTGTAACCCATTTTTAAATGCAAATAAAGTCAGAATTTCTTGGGTTTTCCACATAAAAACTTGCAAATAAGATCTTTTAGAGATTCCCTAAAAAATCCGCTAAGTGCAACATGTTTCAAATTCACTAATTTTACAAATAATGAGAACTCAACGCAGTGTCACATTTTATGGGAATCAGATATTTAACCAGAGATACATAAAGTGTTTTTTAGACTTTGTCTGTGCTCTATTCTGTCTTTCTGAATAGTAACTGATTACTTTTTGCACAAAAATACACTGCATGAATATATCAGTGGTATATTTCCAAGAGTTCGTTTAAGTAGTCTTTGACTTTTGTGTCTAATTTGTATTAATGGGCAATTCTTGACTCTGGAAATCATGACAAAACATGAAGATGCAAAATATTATTACCCAAAATAAGTCCACTATACAAATACTTTCAAACATGTTTGTGATTCTGATATCAGAATTCTCCTTCAAGGTAAAAATAATGGATGAAGAGATGGGTTGAACACAGCCTCAAAGTATCTCTGATATCACTGAGCTGGATGGATAGAAATGTTCAGTGTCTTACCAGCATTTCTTTTTTTCAAGTGTACCAGGACCTGAACTCACTCTCTTGCATTTTCCTTAGGGAATACCATTTCATAATTTTGTTTGCAGTATTATGTAGAAACTATGAACACTGTCTTTTGATATAGTGGCTTTTATTTTGAACTCCTCACTGGACAGTCTTTATATATTCTCCTCATATCTGACAACCAGCAAGGTTTCCGTGGACTTTTGGTTCTGTCTCTCAAAATTCTAAGCAAGCTATACCCTGGAGGAATGAGAAGAGAGCAGTGGGGATGTTTGAAGAAATTATAAGCCTTGTTTTCTCCATGTGGTCCAAACTGATCTGTTTCTTCTCTGCATGTCTGAACCTGCAACAAATATATTACTTCCTACCTATGAAGTTGTCTGCAATATGGTAAGTGCATTCCAAATCATACTTGATGTTCGTAAGCTCACATAACTTACTGTAATTTCCCAAACTGTTTTTTTTCCCAGAGCCTTTGATGAGGAAGGTGCTGCTATTTTCTTTCATTATGGGAATGATAAACTTTCACAAACTAAAATTAAAATTAGAGTTTGTGGTCATTCTTTGCTATATATGGTTTTAAATTATGATGACAAGAATATCAAATTGTTTGTTGCTGAGGGTGGTAGTTGAGCATATATACAAAAGAAATAACATTTAAATATTAACAGCTTTAATAACATTAAGCTTCACAATCTGTGTTTTGATCTAGTAAGATTAAAATTGTATTCCAAGTTCCAATTTTAAATTTCATTATCTGATTAGGCCTATTTTATTATTAACATGAGCAAAACAAACTGCAAATTGCCCAGAGGTTGATGTCTAGGAGGTTTTAATCCAAAGGATTTGGTGAGGAATTCTGGGGGCAACGTATGTAAGAACTAGTTGAATACTGCGGAGAGAAATCCCTTGTCCTTAGCTATGGCATATCTTTAAAAAGATCCCAGAATTTCTAAATCATCAGCCATCAGCACTCACCCAAGAAAACACTGCATTTCTACTTTGTGAAAAAGAGTATTCATTCAGTTCTTATTATTCTTACACTGCTTCTATTATCTACTCCCAATTTTTGTAATCAGGACATGTATTCTGCAGTGTCAGTGGCCAATCACTTCTTCTCTATTGCACAGTCATGTCTCGGCTATTTTAGCAGTGAGGTCTTAAAGACAGAAAGAAAAGAGGAAAGAAACTTAGAAACTTCCACACCATCTTAGTACAACAACAACAAGAACAACAGAAGAAAGGAACAGAATAGAATACATAAACTTAGCTACAACTATGTGATGACACATACTAGTACACTTCAGAGTTCTCCCTTTGAAATGGCTGTCCTGGATATACAAACTTTCTCTCCAAAAACCTGCAGGATCCTAGGAAACAGCCTCTCCTTCAATTGCAGACTCAGTCTGCAGCGGGTTATATCATGATACCACATGCTGTCCCACAAAGAACCAACATGACCCACTGAGTATTGAAACCTAGGTGCATGTGCATACATTGTCTTCAGGGGAAAATAGATACACTCATAGCATATCTTCCTATACCTGGCCTTGCTTTCACACCACAGTTGCAGTGATGAGGCAACTGAGGGAGGTACATCTTGTATCAGAAAACAATATTTTGTGCAGCATAATCATAACTGACCAAGGCATCTATTTCTTTTACTTGGAATGCAATGAATGCAGCACCGCCACACTATCCCAAGGGAGGTCAACATTCAAAAATTCCTAAAAATTGCTTAGGAGCATTAGTAACTCACAAAGTTGAATTCCAAATATTATTCTTAGTATTATGAAGAAATTATTCTAGGACCATGGAGTTTCTTGTCATTATCTGGCTCAACCAACAGATTTCACAGGCCATTTGATATTGACCCTTGTCACTCCTTGTCTAGGGGTGACCCTAGAAGAAGACAAAATCCTCAAAGTCCCAGTAGGAACATCAGAACGACTAATGGTGGCTGTGTATGCACAAAGTTCCCCCTTCAGTTATGCCATCTCCTGAATGGTGCATTAAGCATAAAAAAAATGTGTTTTAAATACATTGATTTCCTTGAATGTTCTCCATTTCTACTCAGTTTCTAGTCGTTTCAATTTAACTATATGTTTAACTATATGTTTATACTATATATGTTGTCTTATGGTGTTTCAAATTATAAATTTTTAAAACTGCATTAATAAAAGGTGGGCTTTCCTTTGTCTGGGAGTAATGCAGCTGCCTGTCACTGAATTTGAATTGAAAAAGAAAATTAGCTTTGTCAGCAGGAAAATCAGGGAAAGGTAACCTGGTACTTAATTTAGATCAAATATTCATAGTGAGAGTACAAATTAAATTGTTCATTTAAACTATTGCTCTGTTTCTGATGGGCCACTAAAAACTGAAACAGGGAGATTGATTTATTTTCTTTTTCCAAATTAAAATATTGGTGAACATCATGAGCTAGCTCATGTCAGAAATAATATGAACTGAATATATAATTTCCTTTGGAGCTATATAAAAAATATTCTCCCTTTGCAAGAATTTTACTTTCACATCTATTAAGAATATAATTAAATGAGCCAAAGAAAAGCTATTGGCACACATGACAAGGACTATATTTTTTATTATTTATATGGTAATGGTACTTTACAGGAAAAATAATTAGAATAATATTATTATTATCACATCACTAAATCATGCTATTCTACTTTAGATTATGGCATTTAAGCATTTGCTTAATGTTGAAAATGGCCATTAATTGCTCTGCTGTGCTGGTTCCAATATCATTACCTTTGAGGTATTTGATCTGGGCTGACCTCCCCTGTAAGAATTTAGTTGTAAAAGTTAAGAAGATAATGTCACATTGAAGGTTCATGCAGCTTTCTCTTGCCCAAGATAATTGTGAATGTCTAGGGAAGAGTACAATGCCAGGAGAAGCAGATATTAATACTTCCTTTCAATATTTTCTGAACCCTCACAAGTCTGTTCCTCAAATACTCTGATACAGAAGTGTCAATATATTTAATAACTCTGTTTATTATTTTCCTCCTTGAATTTGTCAGCCCCTTTATGAATAATGTAAAATTTGTAGGGTCCTGTGACAAGGACTTCCCATGCAAAATTATATTATTTTGTGAAGAAATATTTTTTCAGTTACCTTTGCTAAAGGGACTGAAAATTAAAGCATGTTTCCAGAAAGAGCAGTGTTCATCTGTTGTAAAGTTAAAATTTGGGCAATGGTAACCTACCTTCCTAAATTTCCCTAGTAACTTCATGAAACTCATCTGGGTAAAAGTTTTTCATATGCTGCTGAACACTGTATCCTACAGCACTGTAAGTCAGCAGCAAGTGAACTTGTTTGTGTTAAAAAAAAAAACAAACCTTCAGAGTACCTTGGGATCAAAAGTACAACTCAAAAATATAAAACTACAGCTATTATACTGCTAACAGTCCAGAAATCTCATGGGATGCATTATGGTGAATATGCTGTACATTTCTTTCTTACAATACATATTGAACTTGAGACTCTGGCACGTTTCAGGGAGCTCTTCTGTGGGGAAAAAATAAAAATACTTGTTAATCTACACTTGGCACAATGTATAATGAAGTTCATATACTACCCTGGAAACTTTCTCGGAGTAGAAATGTTTGTGTTTTCTGAAAGCAGTCTGAAAGCAGCCTGAAAGCAACACTGCTTTTTTTAGCATTTAAATTTTTTCCCCATTAAAACAAAACCTGAAAATTTACATTCTTCTAATTTTTTTCTTGCATTCCCCAATCCCAAACAAGAGCAAAGTAGAATCATGACAATTTTAATTTCCACTCAAAATTTGAATTCCAACAACTTTTAGAATAAATTTGTATTTAAGATACATTGTTGAGCATCAGCAGTTGAAGAAAGGAATTTTGATTCCCAAAGTTCTGTGCACAGCAGGGCTGATAGAGCTGTCTCCAGACAGCTCATCTCTGATGTTCAATGAACTGAAAGTCAATTTGATGAGGAAATGGTATGGTGAGACTTTGTCTTTCCTGCTGGAAACAGGAGAGTTCTAAAGGCAACTCCTCACCTTCTGGGCACGGCAGAGAGCCAGGCAAGCTCTGGCACACTGATATGAATGTGCTTTTGAACCACATGAAGCTGTTCTCTTTCTGCCCTCACTCTGCTTCCAGCAGTGTATTGGTATCTCTGGGAGATATTAACTCTGGGAGAAGGAGATAGGAAGATGAATTCAGAATATAGAAAATATAAACCCCTAACAAACAACCCCCCCGCTCCCTGCCAAACAACTTCAACAGGCCAAAGAAGTTACTTTGGGGGTGAAAAAAATCAACAAAGATAAAAATACAAAATATATATGTTAAATTTTAAAAGAGCATATCCTTCCTGTAAGGTCTAGGATCCTTCCATGTTATGTTGTAAAGTTTCTTTTTTCTTGCATTCTCCATTTCAAAGGTACAAAGTCATGAGTATTTTGGATGGTGAATATTTTGACTGTGGACCCTGACAACAGGGATTCACCTGAGCCTGAGGCGTGTTGCACATGTAAAAATCTGGCTCAGTCAACTGTCCATATATGTTGACTTTTTAATGACCACTACATTGTTTCCTAGTTGTATATTATTTCAAGTACTCAAAAAATATTGCAAAACAGTACTCCAGGAATTACTAATTCATCAGGTGTTACAGCTGGCAGCAGCTCTTGATGCTACAGTGTCCATTTGATTTGAGTCAAATAGCCCGTGGCAAAGGATTTCTTTAAACCATTATTGGAATAGGAGACGACCTAAAATACTATAAATGTGAGCAAGGCAAAATACATTTAGCTGATTTTTAAAAATACAACAAAAGTTGCATGGAAACACCAGGTACTTTTTGCAAGAACTTTTTTTTTTTTTTTGAGTGTATATTTTATATAAATTGTAGATGCAGCAGCAGGAAGCATTATAATGTGTTTAAGACCACAAAAACACCCCAACCATTATATATTACAATATCAAGTTTAAACTTACACCTGGTAGTCTTAATTTAAGGGAGTTTGAAATAACTTCTATTTAAACTTATCCAGATAAGCCTAATGGTGAATATTTGGGTGACATATGCCTATCTTTCATAAATGCAAAGGTAGAAGGAGTAAGAGAGTGCTTATTTACAGGCAGTAGAGAAAAAACCAGGATTTTGTTTCCATCCGAATTCAATATTATTAAATGAAACAAAGTAACCTGGAATACACAAGCAAGCAGGAGCACACATGATCAACTGTCAAGTTATTTGTATCACCCTTTCTGGAAATGTGATGGATTTCCTCCATTTTATGGAACCAAACAAAGCACAGGCTACCAGCTCATGACCTGGGATAGTCCAGGATAAATGCCTTGGGTAAAAGGACTAGAATAGATTTAAGTGTCAAACAGAATAACAGAATATCTTGGTTTTTCTTTTATAGTTGCCTGCAGCCATGGGGATTGTGAAGTTCACTGCAGAAGGCTTCCAGCAGCTTCAAGGACAGTAGCTACAGGGGATTCAGTGGTACCTCTAAGCCAAGAAGCTGGTTATTAGTGCAGCCAGCTGTTCGAACTCCTACTGACTGGATCCGTCCATCTCTCTGCCCCTTATAAATTTCAAATGGACCTTAACACTCCAAGGGAAATTAGAAGTATGAATACCTGTGAGTACAGAAATACAGATTTAGGTAGGCTAAACTTTATAACTGACTCCTTCTCCCTGACCTCACATGTGAAAATCAAGAATATGCAAGCTGTATTTCCTATACAAGCCACACCATCTTCTAATAGAAGATTGGAATGTCATAGACGTGTTTAGCAATCTATACCACCAATGGCTAGGATGGTAGGATTTATTATCACACTGATGGATTGAAAACTGTGCATTCAACTTTCAGTTTGGTGATAAGCATTGGCAAACTTAACTTGAGCTTAATATTGTTTTTCATCTAGTAAACAGCTATTTGGAGTTCTCCTAGGAGTTCTTCTCTATCTGTGTTTTCAAAGCTCATATGTCTTTCGGCTTCCTTCATGTCATGAAAAGTGTTTTCTCTGCTCATTTACAGACTGCTGTGCAAAAAAGCAGCCTCTGGAAATGGCTGGTGTGCAGCATATCGTAGTCTACAAATCTGATAGAAAAAGACAACATTAAGCCTTTTAAGAGCTACAGGCAGCCCTGCCATTTGCCTCTGCTCCTTGCAGAAACAATCTGATCCTCTTCAAATGGTGAAGTTAAATGTCTGCAGTGCTACTAGATGTGAATGGGCAGATACTTCCTATCACTTCTTGGTTACGCTATCTGGGCAGTCCTTGGCACCAGTATGTGAAATACCAGGAGTGCTGCACTGGTGAGTGCCCACAGAAGGATCACTTGGCAGGAGGCAAAGAAGTGATGGGTAAGAGAAGGGGATGCAGAATGAAAAAGTCATTAAAAGCTTCTTGTTCAGAGGGTCAAAGAGTTCTGTGCTCCTGTCTGGGGAATGCATGATAGACTAGCCAAGCATTGGCCTGCTTTTTACTGTGTGGGAGCTGCAGGCAGCACAGCCCCTTGTGGTGGAAGGCTGGGAGCTGCAAAAGCACCATTGCAGGGGCTCCATTTGCTGATCCTGCTGCCTGCTTCCCACCTGTAAGGATAGTCTGCACTTAAAAGCTTCAGGAGAGCTCTTACTGTTCAATTTGCTTCAGTATATGTGATAATTTACTTTCCCATCAAATATAACAGGGAATACACATATTTGTGCTAGCTGGTTCTACCCACAATAATATGTGTTTATTCATTACCCACTCAGCTATCTGTCTTTAATTAGTTCCTCAGCTGAGTACTTCAAGCTGTGCTGTGCACGTCTGGAATGTTTCTTGTTTTACTAATGAATTTAATTTCCTTGATCATAGCTCAGTCACTATGAACTACTGACTCTTCATGTGTAAATAAGAGAGAGGAGATGTGGAGGGCCCCTGGCGTGCTTTTGGTGATAAGTGATGATGTTTACCTGCCTAAATCTCTTCAAGGGTGTGACTACAACTAGGAAGGAGAGAACGAGTAACAAGGTGGAGAGAGAAATCTTCAGCACAACCCACCACTTCTCCAAAGATCTCAGGGAAAAGGTCAAGTCTAATAATTCTTCCTATGATGCATATTTAATACAGTCTGCAGAATTCAGAATCCCTGGAGCCCAGAAAAATAAAATTTACAGGTGCACTTTAGAAACATTTGAATGTTATTCAATAATAATTTTGGTTCTTACACACTGAAATCACAAAGGAAAAGAAATTTTGTGGAAAATCATGGATTATTTTCCTTATTTTCATGCATGGTACTGCATAGAATAAGGCTGATATAAAGTGAGTTTGATAATCTTACAGGTCACATTTTCTTTCAAGAGCAAATGTATTTTTTGGAGGCAGAACACTATCTTGTTTTGTCCTGGTAAGTCACTACCCATATATACAATTTCCTATTGGTTAAGGATCTTGGTTTGGGGTTTTGCTCATGTAGTTTTGGATGTGAGTGGAGAGTACTTAATTACTTGGGCTAGTAATAACCTAGGAATTTTCAGGATTTTCACAAGTTTTTGGAAGTGATTGCAGGAGAATTGATGGAGATAGACAATGCAGCTCCTGATGTATATCCTTGGGTCTCTGATTTGTTAGGATGTCCACCAGCTGCTATGCCACTGAAGATCAGGAAGGAACTGTGACAATTTTTTTTTGCCATTTATGTTCCCTTCCTTAGAACCCTATAGATTTTGGATAGCTAGGCAGACACAAACAAATCACACTGGTCTCTCAGCTGCTTGTCTCTGTGGTTAGTAGCAGCCAAAGAGAGCCACATGTGGAAAGGCATTGTCCAGGTGTTGGTTGAGCTACTGCATCAATACTAGTTATCTATTAGCAGGATTGTCCTGTAAAACCCAGGAGAAAGAAATGCCTGACTTACAGATCCTTACTTATTAGAACAGTCAGCCTGTGCCCTTTTCCTGGTTAACAAGGTTTCATATATTTAACAACCATGCAAGGACTGAAGGATGTGAAGTGTGAGGAGAGTCTGAGGGGACTGGGTTTGCTTATCCCCCATCCTCATTTCAGAAAATATTTTCATTACAATGTAAAATAAATTTATCAATTTGATAAAAATATAAAGATAAAAAGATAAAGAACCACAATAATGAAAGCCTACACATTTTTGTTATTTAGGGATTCCAACAGTTCACGGATTCAAGCAAAAAAGTCAACAAAACACCTTTCCTTTTGTGTTGCCATGTGGAATTGTTATTGAACTCATAACAATGACATATCTTGAATGTACAGCTTCAGATGCCGGTTTGCTATTTTCTCAAAAAATTGCCTATTGCTTTAAGCATCTTAATTTTATTTGCTTGTATCTTGCCCTACACTACTACAGATTTTCTGAGGCTGGGATAGCTGCAATGAACTGTATGATAATAACATTTTTATTTAATGACTGGCTGTTCTTATGGGATCCCAAAACTGCCTAATGATATTATGGAGAACAATCAGATTAGCCACCTGAAATACAGTGTGTGCACAGAGAATAGGGAAAAGCTCTCTCTACATGGTGATATAGAGAGAAAACTTCAGGATAAGAAGGGGTAAAATATCAGTTAATCACATTATGATTTAAGCAGGACTGAGGATTCTTCAGGAATGTTAACTTTTATGTTACAGACGTGAAATCTCCCAAATATCTATCTCAGCATAGGGAGTTATTTTGGATTTATAGAAAAGAAAGGAGTGCCTCTCCCATGAAGGAAATATTAAATTTAGTTTAGTTTTCTAGCAAGACTTTGTCATTTCCAGAAAACACTGAAGCTTTTGGGAGTTTTGAAGAAAATTGAAAGTTTCTTGAAACTGTTAATGAGATGTAACTATACTGAGCTGATTGGTTTGAAAGTTTTACTCTGATTTGGACACTTTAAACAGGAATTTAGTTCAAAACTTCATTTATGAAATATTGTTAAACAGTGATGAAAAAGGCTCTTTTGTAAAATATTGAAAGTCAAAGTCACAATGACGTCCTTCCATTGGTGAGAACTTGATAACCAACATGTTCTGTGTCAAATGACTTCTTATATTTTCAGAGTTTACATGGCAAGAATTTTGGACAATTTGCTCTTATTTTGGGATGGCAAATTAAAGTATTTCCTGGAAAAATCCCCTTTCTACATTTTTGGGAACATCTTAACTTTCCTGGGAGATATCCTGCCAACTGTGGATGAAATTTACTTCTGCCTCAATCTGAAATACAAAGACACAAGAGCAGTTCATAACAGTAAATTATTTTAAGTTTAACCTTGTCACAGCAAATCTAAAAGAAATGATAATGGAAGTTACTTGAACATAGATATATGAACTATGTTCTGTGTGTAATAATTAATTTATACTGATTTAGTTCCTCAGTTTTCAAAACCAGATCTATTTGGAGTGACAAGGTAAAAGTTTTCCATCAGCAGGAGTTCATGCAACCAAGAATAAATAACAAAATATAGACACAGCGGCATCCTGGAAACTGATTGGCTAAAGGACAGGCTGAAAAGAAACTTTTGAAACCATAAAAGACTACTCTCTTTCCATAACTGCTCCTTTGAAAGCTATTGTCATGAAAAATATTGCTCCTCTGAATTAAACCAAATCAGATGTGGAGATGATTCTTCTCAAATGAGAGCTGAAATACAGGCATATAAAAATGTTAGAATTTGCTGCTTAATATTGTAAAGCTGAAAGCTTCATGATTGTGCAAGCTTAGCTAATACCTTCGAAGGATAGATTACTGTAAGCTCATAACAGGAAATGGATAGAACTGCTCTGAATTGCTTTAATGACAAAAAAAAAGATACTATTTTGTAAGGTACAGGATTTTCCCCTCATCTCCTTTTAATTCTGTCTGAACTAATTCAAAATTAAAGCCTTGGCTAAAATTATCAGCGTTTTCAAGTTTCTTCTTCATTTGCATTGAAGAACCAAGTTAGCACCTCACAAAAGGTAAGTTTTAAGCACAGAAAAGAGGAAGAATGAAGGGGAATTTCAACTTTTCCTCTGAAACTGCTCTGTAAATATCTAATTTATGGCACTTCACATGTTGTATCATTAATTTGGAACCCAGCATATTCAAACTCAGAAATCTAACAGTGGAAGTTATCCATAGCATTATCACTGGAAAAAAGAGTAAGTAGGCAATACTTCATATTTCTCTTATAGTTTTCTAGCCCTTTCTCTCCCACATTTGCAAGTTTTCCATAGAAGACAAAGGTCAGAAAAAAATGTTAAAAAATAGATCAGAGAAAAGAAATAGGACGTTAATTTTTAATATATGTATTCCACTTCTCTTAAACTATAATTATATTCCCTTTTAACAGTTCAGACTTCTAATCACTTGACAAAATTGCACAACTTTGCAACCCTGTGTTAATAGGTAGTTCCTTTGGGAACTGCATCATAGTTCGACATGAAAATCTAGAATGACCTGCTTCACTGAGAGAGAGAAGGATCAGGTAACTTTCCTTCAAAAATTCTGGAAAGCATGTGTATAATAATATATGTACCTATATAATAGGACATGATTATGGGAAGGTGTTGAACTGAAGCTGTCAAAATTGAGTCCTACAGTTAAAGGATGGGGAGAATAGCCTGCGGGATGAGAAATCATTACGAATAGCAGCTGTGATTGTGGAATACATCCCTGACCTTCCTTTTTATTCTATCATTGGATAGAAAAGGTTCAACTGTTGTAAATGCTTATATTTAGACATAATTAGAGTTAGCTTGGCTCCCTAGCACAGAGATCAGTGGTGCAAGTTTAACGAGCACCAAAGGTCTTCAACTTCTTCTTACTAGTTTTTCCATCTTGGTGACTGAACATTTTAAGTATTACTGAGACACTTAGCATTGTGTTTCAGATATTGGGTGCTGTGAGGTTATAAATGGCTATTCTCCATCCTGCTGCCAATCACTTATCTATGTCCATATGAGACTGAATTTGCATAACTTACACATAGGGATGAACGACACTGACCCCACTCTACCTCACCTTCAATCATTCTCTGCCTTTTTTTTTCGTTCTGCTCTTTAAATGTCAGTCAGTGCTGCAGGAATGTGCAGGCCAAAAGTATTAAAATGAGAAAGAGTTCAACCTAAAAAAATAAATATAGATAATTCCCTGCGTATTATACCTAATTTCTAAGAAAACTCAGGCTTATGGGGTGAAATTTAAAGGTGGCTGCAAATTTGTGCATGTAATAGACAGGATTTCAGCAACTTCTCAATCTCCAGTTTAGTCACAGGTTCTCCTAATTCCTTATGGCTTTACTGACATATCCTTCTCATCACTCTTCTGTACACTGTGGGAATTCTCTCATCATTTATTTCTTAGATTTTGTTTGTCTCCTGCACAATTGCTTTTCTTATTTTGCTACAGGTAAGAGGTAAGATAGTAATATGCATTACAATCACAGAGATGCTAAAATGTTTGAAATTATAATTAAAGCATAACTTCAAGGGGATTTGAGTTTAATGTGAACTGCTACTGTATGTCATCTATCAGACTAACGATGCTTGCTAAGATTCCCTAGGAATCTAGAGACAATACTTTACATGAAATGTTTCAGATACTTGTTTTTTACATTAAAGAAGATAAAATTAACTGCAGTATAATCATAATGATGAGGAGAATTTGCATAAAATTAGCTCTTAATTGCATTTGAATTCTGTATATCTGAAACATAAAGCTCATAACTCCCCTAAGGAACTTCACCATTTTTTTCTTTTATGATCAGCTGGAGAATTGAACATGGGCATCGATTGCCATATGTTTTCATTACTTCAGCAAATATGTAAAAAGAGCAAAATTTATTAGTTCATTGATATTTGAATGAACTGTCTTCTGTAGTTTATACCAACATACACATTTAGGTAGGATCGAATGCATATGAGAATTAAAATTATTCTATAATAGGCAGATAAATTCCTATCTTAAAAGCTTACTGTCAGATTTGCATTTCATGATAAATCTGGGAAGGGTGGAGATGTAAATTGTGGAGTTGTATTATTCTTTGTACCTACATTCACATATGCGTGAAACAGGTGTGACTTTCCTTTTCAAAGGCAGTAGAGGATGCCCAGCAAAAGTAACTATAGGAAGGCAAACAGTAAAGATGAACAGGTTGAAATGCATTTTCCATCAAAACAGATACTCAAAGCATACTGCCTTCATGACCTTAAGGAAAAGTCTCCAGCAATGTAAATTGCATTCATAATGAAAATACACAGTGAGTGACAGTGTAATCTATAATACTTTCATACTCTACCAGGTACTGGGCAAAAGTGTCATAAATCTCAGTCTTTTGAACAAAGCACCCAGGCTGTACTGCATCTTTGCAAAGCTGGAAAAGGATTTTAAAAAAGGGTCTCAAACTGCATCAAGAGCCATTGCTTGTGGTCAAAATGATCTCTCCTTGGTATACTCTAATGGGAACAAGTCCACATTATTCCTTTTTACCTTGGGTTACTGATGTTCATGTGGCAAAAACTGTACGGGACATTGTTTTTTTCAATGTGCCAAAATTAAATTTGATTCTACTGTCACTTTTTTCTCTTGAACTGTTTGCAGGTATCCTTTTGCTTCAGTCAGGCGTAAAAAGACGTGTTCAGTAGGAAAATGGTTAAACTGTGTGTGATCTGTACTTTTTCCTGCTCTGTGAGATAAGTAGCTCTCATGGGTAGGATTTGCTTTCAAAAAGGAAACAGGACAAAACCTGACAGTGAGTGGGATGCAATAGAGAATACACATATATAACCTGCAAGTCAGTATGTTTCTATGCTAAAACTGTGTCATTTTACAAGCATTTATTCCATGGATACACATGTATTCAAAGTTTGAACTGAAAGAGAATTTCATGGCCATGTAATAAACCTCAGTAAAGATCATGTACTGTAGAAATTCTGAGAGCTTATAAATCATTAATGTCACCAATTCCCTGTGGGTTTTGAGATTATATAAAAAAAGAAGCAAAACAGAGCTTTATGCAGAAAGAGCACTCACAGAATCTTACAGTCCTATGGAGAGTAATTTGTCCCACATATCTAGGCCAAAATGTCTCCTGTTGTACAAATGCAAAGCTGTGGAGGCCCATGCCTCCGAAGAGGACATAGAAAGGGCAGTGCATCCAGCACTCCCTTGGAGAACCACCACAAGTGCTTAAGTAAGTCAGCCATTTCTTTTTGGCACAGTTGAAATGTTCTTCCTTGTATGTTAATTGCTTAGTTCCTGATTGGTTAGTGTGTTGTACCCCAGTTCTGTTCCCCGATTGGTCAGTTTTGGATCCTTCCCCTGATTGGTTGTTGTATCATACCCTGGTGCTCCCCTCCTATTGGCCCAGTTTCAATCCCCTAATTTGTTTATTAATGACCTCCCTGATTGGTCCCTTTTCTCAATCCCTAATCCCATTGGCTAGTTGTAAGACCCCTCCCCCTTTTCAATGTGTATAAAGCCCCAGCAGCTAGACCCTTAGGGGTCTTCGAATCATCGGTGGAGATGAAATAACGAAGCGCTTCGGAGATCACCCCTGGCTCCCGCTGTATCCTTCTGTGCCGCCTGAGACTACCCCCACCTGGGAGAGCTGCCCCAGCAGCCAAGCCCGGCCCGAGCTGACGGGCTTGCCCCTCACAACTGAGCCTGAAATCACTCCACCGAGGTGCCTTGCGCCACCTGGATTGAGGCTGCCTTGTTCAAGGCAACTCGCTAGGGAAGGTCGCTGCCCTCAAGAAGACCTAACTGGAGGCCTAGGAGGAGGGTTGCGATACAAAGGAGTAGGAGAAAAGTGTCTAGAATGATTAGCTAGGTTTAAGTATTGTCACAAAGAAAGAAAATATCTTTGGAACTTAAATAATTCCAGCCATACATGTTCAAATGCTGTTCACACTGCCTACCAGTCCCCATTGCCTAAGCTCAAAGACAATTCTAGCTGATTTGCAATTTCAGAGATATTAGATCTTCTCATTTTGGTACTGCCTGCCATCTAAGGTAGAGCTTATCTTGCTGAAAACGTACATAACAGGGAGTTCTAAATTAAATTCAAAAGTTTTTGGTGTACAACAACAGAGAATCACTTTTGAGTGTAATTACAGTGCTTCTGGGAACTGGTTCCAATTAAAAAGGATGACCAAGCTACGAGCCAGAATGCCAGCTCTTGGAGCACTTTGCTGCTTAGGAAGGATATGAGAACACATGTAAGAAAAGGACATACTTTATCCCATATCCACCTTTAAATTTCCTGGCATGTTTCAGCCTGACAGAGAAATGCCCTAAATTCATGTGAACAATGGAGCTTTTCCAGCTGCTATTTTCAAGACAGGCAAAGTTTTATTTACCTGGCCAGAAAAAGCCTATGCTTGTATGAGATAACAGGCCATAGTCTAAGCTTTCCTGGGAGGTGAGTAAATGAAGAGTTCTCTTAGAAACATTAAGACTCTGCAGGAGGGCATTTAAGCACTGCTTCCTAGAGAAAATATTTCTGCAGGAAGATGAAAATAAATTCTAGTTAAACTTCACAATAAATTTAATTATGCATTATGAAACAGGGTTAAAGGTGAAGGGAAAGTGAAAGTCTAAAGAATGAGAAATGACAATATTTAAATTGGATGTTAAAGAACTGCAAAATAATGGATATTTTTACTTAAAAAGTTGCAGAAAAATGACCTAGTGGGTCATTTTTTTTCTCTTGGGTCTCTGAGTAAAGCAATTGCATATGAAGGATAACCACAGCAATTTGATTAACTAAAGCATAGATCTCTACCTGAATCTGAACTGAAGACTGTTGTTTTGTCACCCTCAACATAATCCACTGAAAAAATCAATTGAGTCTCAGAGAATACTTCTGGCAGTACTTGGTTGGCAGGCTGTTTTTATCGAAAGGACACTTTTCTTTCTCCTGGTAGCACTAGAACAACTGTGATAAGCAGTGAGCACAATGCCTTGATGTTCTTTGGATGAATCTGTATTTCCCCTTGAATTGCACAGTTTACAATCCAATGCAGCACATAAAGACATGCTGTGGTAATAGATGTGGAAATACAGCAGACAAATCTTCATGTGTACTGAAGGCACCTATGAAGGCACCTACTACTGAAGGCATGGGTGAAAAAAATTTAAACTCTTAGATGGATCAAGTTTTGATCTGCATTTTCCTTACTGAACATATCACAATTTATTTGAAAATCATAAGAATATAATAATAATTGTATAAAAATGTATGTAGATATATCTAGCAATACAAGAAAAAAAAAAGAGAAATGTAGAAAAATCAAGAGATTTTCACTGGTTTTCTAAACTTAGTGGCAGAGACGTAATTAACATCTCAAAAGGGAATTGCCTAAATTTCAGGTATGTAATCCCATCTCACAAGCCTCTGGCAGAATTATTGCTTCAGGAGTTTCAAAAGACCGATTTTTGTATTTTTCTCAAAGCACTCTGGCTGGTAGGGGGTATCACTGATGTTAATTTTCATTTGATACAGTGTTTTCACTTCCATTAACCTGTAAGACAGGGCGCTATGTAACTGGAATGTTGTCTAAGATGGAGTAGGAGTAAATTGTTTCTACTTCCAGTAGAGGATTCAATTCCAGCTGAATCTTTCAATAATTCAAATATGCTGCTTTCCCCCCCTTTCTTTCTTTTTTTTCTTTTTACTTTTCTTTTTTTTTCTTTTTCTTCTTTTTTTTTTTTCCTGGGACACTTTCCAGCTTACCGATCAGTAACAGCACTGCAGATGTGTCTGAGTCGGCACACTGCATATCCTACTAGAGAACTGACCTTGGACACAAGTTTAATGTGTAACTGGAAACTGCACTGTAAGGCTATGCTATTTTTTCCCCTGAAACTCAGGTGGTACCCTTGAAAAACAAGTTCAGGGTGTTGAAAGAATCCTCAGTTTGCAATGTAATGAAAATGGATTTAGCATGCACATGAAACAGTTAATTTATTTTCATTGCAAGTGACAGTTCTGAGTCACCAACCTGTACATGTGATGCGTAAGGAGTACTTGAGGATTACAAACCCACACCTCACCAAGGATACCAGCCTCTAAGCTGTGACCCTGGAAGTGGCTGTCTGGTTTAGATAACTACACAGTGGTTTCAGTGCAAACCCAGAGTCACAAAAAACGTGCATGGCCATACCACTGTCTGAATAAATAAGGCAACTCTGCTGGAAAATTCTAAAAGGAGTAAAGCCAGAAGTGATATTTATAAGTGAAAGAAACAAAACATCAGTAATGAAAGGAGTAATAATGAGCCATAATCAAAATCACTGAAACAATGAACTCAAGGTATATTTCCCCCGAGAACACACATGCACAGTCATATGCACACATGTTCAAGCAAAATCAATGCACTGATGGAAGAACAGAGTTTTGATTTGTTCCAGAACTTCTGTTATCTCTCAAGGGGACATTTTTTGTCTGTCTCTACAGGTTCTACAAGCACACTGCTGATATTGGTCTTCATGAAAACTTAGCTTAGAAAGAACCACAGTCAATGCAGCTGCTTCCTCCTCCACATTTTGAAGATTACAGATAATAGAAGTAATATACAAGAAAATGATTCATGGCTCAGAAATCAAAGTCTTACTGGGAGGATAAAAACTGTACAGCAGAGGAGATGGAAAAAAACATAAATCTGAGCTGTGTAAAAAACATCTCCCCTTTAAATTCTGTCTTTGCTGTTGAGGAAATGGGACAAAAGGAAAATAGACTCAAGGTGAAAAGCAAATCCAGAGCAGTGTTTATTCCCCTCTGGGCTTATAAAGAGCAAACTCAAATCAAAATCTTAGTAAGTCCTTGGGAAAAGGATACTCTCAGCAGGTGGCAAATATAGAAGCTTTGTGAAAACCAGTATTTTCCTAAGGGGAATGAAAAAAATTCTTCAGAAGGTGCCAGAAGCCAAAAAAGTAATTTTGATTCAATATGATTATTGATGAACTCTCTGTAACCATAGCTCCACCATGGCAAGCTAAGTTCTTCAGCTTGGTTTCAAAAGAAATTACCAGATCTGCTTTTGAAGCCTTGATCTACCACCCCGGGCTGAGCTTAGACACAAAAACCCCCTCAACACTCTTGTGCTCTTCTCTTAAGGGAGAAGGCTCAAAGTGCCTCTTTGCATTACAGTGAAATAGCATAAAGGGATGGACAAGGTCCTTGTTTTACTGGCAGGACAAGGTTAAATGCAGGGCAGCTGAGGAGTCTAGGTCCTATTGCCTGAGTATTAGTAAAACTGTAATAGGTCTGTAAAGGGATTTTAATCAGTGTCTCAAAATTACTGAAGGATAAAAATTATTAATTTGTCATTCTATGGTGCCCTTTTTCTAGATGCTGTGCAGAATAACTTTGCTTCAGTGAAAACAAGAGTAGTTCCCTTATCCAGTATTACTATGGAGACTAAGGACTGATTTCCTTTGTTTATACTTTAAATTCCAGTTCTGCTAAGAGGATATTGAGAATGTGCTGACAAACTGCCACTGTCATTCTATAAGTACAACACTCATATAGTTGTGGTCAGCAAGGACAGCTTTTCTTCAAGTCTGTGTAGAGTCGATTTGCTGAAAACCTTTGCCTGATCTTTGGATCATTGCAATAGAGTGTCAAAACCCCCCACCAAATTCATCTCCTCTTTGTGCACCCGTTCTCCGTGAAATTGGATAAGTTTGCTTCCCTGGTAGAGCACCACTTAGAAAAATCATTAGATGTTAAGAAAGCATTCCTCAATACTAAAATAGCAAATAGGAAAGAGACATCCTGGATATTTAATGTAAAGTGCAAAACAGGCCCCAGACCAGATTTATGGGATTTTTGCCACAGTGACTAGATGATTCTTCATCATTCTTATAGAATACAGCAGTTTAAGCAGATCTTTAGAGGGGTAGTAAAGGCCCTTTTTGCTGACTACTTTTCAGAATGCAAGTAGTGTTTTGTGAGCTGCAGTTAAATATGAAAAATATTTGAGGCACACAAAGATGTGTAATCATACATAAACCAGTTTTCTGATCTTTATCTCCAACAATAGCCACTATTCAAGAGCAGCCTTAATCAAGTAATAAATCAGGTAAAAAGAAAAATGCAATCATCATTCATGGGACCAAAATAAAACCTGTATTTCTGAAAGAAGAATATAGTTATTTTTGCAACTGGAAAACAGTTGTGATTCTGCAATCTTCCTTGGTTTGTGTCATAACAAATTGCACTGAGATGGATGATTTTCAGATTTACTTTGGTCAGTCAATAGTGTAGGAACAGTTAATTGCTGTGGCCTCTGCTGATTAATGGATTCTTGTGAATTTGATGAGCTTGGGAAGAAGTGAATTGTATGAAATGACAAATATCTTTGCTTTCTTTAATTCTCTTTGCCCTCAGATATTAAGCTTTCAGCTGTCTCTTTTTAAGGACTGCAAATGCCATCAGTTCTGTGGTACTCTTACTCCTGTACTCAGGTATAGCTGTGAGTTGGCCTAAGTGACATGTCACTGTCACTAAATGTTACACAGAGTTAGCTATGAAGTATGTGGCAAATTGTAATATAAATCTGGTGGGAAAATAAGACTTCATGTGCTGCAAAATATCACTGGACTATGGGTTAATAAAACAAATGGTATGGACAACCTTCAGGGCAAGACAAGTTGTTACAGTATTGGCTGCAACCACAATGAGAAATTCTTGTAAATGGGTAAATTTTTATTTGGCTGGTTACTTATTCCACCTTCCTTGCAAGCAAAACAAAAATCTGTATTTCTTAAACAATTTTCATAATTATAACTGAATTTCATTTGTACATGCAACTGAATTTAACTGAACACTTGAAGTGTGCTGTGATGACACTCAACATCTTTAGTACTAATAATGTCAGTTTTGATGCATGTAATACACCAAAAAGAAAAAAAAACCACAACAAAAACCCAAAAAATCCCAACTGGTTTGTGGTTTGTTGTTGTTTCTAATCCTTTCCCAGAAATTTACTACTTTGGATCTTTCTTCAAATTTGGAACAAAAGCACAGTTTAAAATTTTGGCAATTTCTCTGAAACGGAAACCTTGTTTTCCACAATGTGAAAGAGCAGCTGCTGTATACATTCAGGAAAGAATACATAGGGGAATGCTTAGTAAATTCACTGGGAATATAAAACAGAAGCTTTGCAAAAGGCTGAGGTTTATATTATCTCGTGTGAGAAAAATTACACTAGATTTTTGACAATAATATATGGTCACGGAAGGAAATTCAAATTTATTCATAGGCAAAGTTTTTTAAAAACTACGAGTCATATCTGTAAAGTTCATGGAGAAAATGAAATTAATCAGGATGGTAGGAATACACCCATTCAGTTTCCCAAAAGGCTGTGTCACTCAGTCACACTCTAATAAAGGCTATTGCCTGCTCAGATGAGGTTTCATTTATACTAATATTTAGAAATGGCTGACACTTCAGAGACTAACATTTCTAGATGCACTCAGATCCAGGATATGAGGAGTATGGGTGCAATAAAAATAATATTTATTATTTTTTGTCATCAGTTGTAAGAGCCTATTACAAAAAAGTTTATCAAACGTAGCTGAGACACAAACACAGAGTGACATGTGATTGGTCAAATAGCATAAAAAACCAATATATGATGTGAATATTTCTGCATCACCTCAGTCTTACAGGCTGAGTTATAGTAGTCTTTACCGTGGATGGGTTTTGTATTATTTATAGTTCACACAAATAGTTGTTTTAAATTAAATCAGACAACCTTTCCTTACTGCACCTATTATAAAAGAACTGCTTTAAAACCCAGTGGACATATAAAACATGTGTGTCAATTGCACAGAGTTTCAATTTTTGAAGTGTGATTTAGAAGGGCCTTAAACAGTTGCTCTGCCTTTCGTAGTGATTTTCACCTCCTGAAATATAAACCAGACTGAAGCAAGACTACAATTTCCCTCAATGAATTCCAATTTTGAGTGTGCGTGCAGTGGAAATTTATGTATGATACTGATTTACTCTGTCACTAGATGATGAAACTGGAGCACGTACACCTCTTATCATCACTAAGCCTGGAAACCAAAGACTACAACAAAAAACTTCCAATGCTTTACATGCAAACATCTAGTACTGATCAGTTGATCTGATAAGAATCTTGTCAAATTTTATACACCGACAATGAGAGATTACAGTGATGAGTTTTGCCATCATGCTACCATTTATATCCTATAAGCATAGTAATGATAATGATACTGACAAGAGTACCCAGCAGAAGAACAGATGTTGAGAGCTATTATTATGCAATCTGTATTACCACTCATCTACATAAACTTAGTTGAATAATCCAAATTGCCACATTTACCACAAAACAAAGATGCCTGTTGATATTTTAAATGAAAAGGTAAGCCATTATATGTGTGTTTTCATAGACCAAATTTCTCACATCATGCTTTCATAGCAAAAGGTCTTTTGAGCTGACATGCCATAAGCTCCTACGGGGTGCCTCCAAAGTTACCCCTTTCCAACTGAGTTTCTACCCAGGATAAGGAAAAGAAAACCAGAGAACTTACGATCCCCTTGGCAGCGCACGGGACCCACGGACACCTTGGCCTCAGACCCAGGCCGGTCAAGGTCTCCAACCACCACCTGGCTGACTGGCAGGTGCTCTTTGTATGACAACATCCCACTGTCTTTCCTCCTGAATTACAGAGACACAAAAAGAAAGCAATTGTGAAGCAAATTAAATTATTTTCCTTGATCTAAGAAATAGAAGAATAGGTATGCAAAAATTGCATGCAGCTAAAACCCTATTTTAGTTAGCAAGACCACAAAAATTCAATTTATAGTCATGTCTTAGAGCTCCTCATTCCAACTGCAGCAACTAACCTAGTGCTTTTTTCATGCTTAGACCAAATCGCTGTGCACAGTTACAATATTTTTCCTTTATTATTTCAAGAGATGAACCCAACTGGCATTGAGCGTCCTTTCTTCCAAATAGAAAATGAAATAAGCAGTATTTAATGAGGTACTTTATTTCTCAGCTGGTTTGCCTCTGTGGGGTTTTTTGGTTGCAATTTTTTTTGTTGGTTTGTCTTTTTGGCTTTGTTTTGTTTGTGTTTTTATCTGTGTTTTTATATAAACACACACATAAAAGGTTAAATTATCCACACAGGAAAAAATGCCCTATATATAGTATTAAGATTATAATTTTTGACAGAAAAGAAAGAGGAAACAAAATAAATCCACCTATTTCTCTCTCTTCTTTCCCCTCTCTCTTTCCTTTTAGCTCTATCCTGCCATGTAATTGGGTATCTAAAGTAAAGAACTTTTTGATCTAAAAAATCAATTCATTTGTTCAAAAATATCACAGGATGAAGGATGAATTCAGTATCTAGAAAAGTTAACTGAACCACACAATATGACTATAACTGAGAACTTGTAATGATTTCAGGAAAATTAAAGTCTTTTTCATCTCTGACTTGGATGACTCCAAGATTGGACTCATTATATTGCTAATAACTGGGCAGCGCAGCAGGGATCTGTGATAATGTTCAGATCTGTGGTAATGTTCAGAGTCTTCCAGTGGCACAGTATTGTTTTCCTGTAGATCTCCACTCATCATCCTTATTTGGTCCATCTGAAGGGATGGAAAGCAAAACATTCTTTTAAAAAGAAGCACAAGTGAATTAGTTAAGAAAATAACCATCACATTTTTGAACAGCAATTCTTTGGAAGTAGTGTCTGTTCTCTGTGATGAAGAGAGTAATTAGAGATTTAATTACTAGAGTTTTTCAAATAGCAGGTGACTGTTTTACTTAATCTGTGTGTTCTTCCCCTTCAGAGAACTTGCTCCTTTGTGTAATGTGACTCTTTGTGTTGCTGAGATCATTAACCCTCTTTGGCTGGACACTGCTACACCAGGTGCTCTGTCGGTGAGGTTGCTACAGGACATTGATAGAAAAGGAAGAAAATAGAGAGCAGGAACCCTGGCAGGCTGGTCCTCCACATTGTGCTGGCTTGTGGCATACTGCTTTTCATTCCCAGATCGCCATGCCCTTTACAAAGGCATTCTTTTCATCCATTTGGAGACAAGCAGTGTAAGAAAAGAAAGATTAAAGGACTTTCTATTTAAGAAAGAAAAAAAGTGAATCACAAAGACAGGTACGGAGACCTAATCTTCATCAGTGCTAAAGACTGCATCCATGGGACCCACTCCCTTCTAATAGAGGATAAATGTAGGTCATCACTTTACTCTTTCTGAGGTTTTCCTCTGAGACTGGCTTTCTCTGCTGATTTTTACTCTTTTAAAGAACTCTTTAAAGTTGGACATATCTATTTAAAATAAAGCATTCTTCGAAGAATGGTAAAAAGAAAACTATTGGCATTTTTCTTTTTTTTTTCTTTCCTGTCTCACAAAACCAGATAATACTTCAGCTCCAAATAAGGAGCGGCAGTTTTCCTGTCACCAAGCGCATTCATCTTCTTTGAAGGAAATAAAAAGAAACAGTAACAATTTTCCTCCTCTTTACTGATAATTTTTTATTCATTTTAATATTTTATGTATGCACTTAGTGATATGGTCACTTTAAAGCTGTTGCCATGACAGTAAAACCTAAATGTTAGAGTTCTTTTCAGAAATAGCCTTATTTTCTGGTCATCGCTTACTTGTGTCATCATTGTAGCAAATGCATTTTCCCCTGCACTGAAATTATTGAGGACTGGGAGTGCTGAACCAAGAGCTGAGAGAGGTGAGTTGCCTTTTCAACAGCAGAACCGAGGTAGTTCTTTTGCTCTTAACAAAAATGGGATAATGATGATTTTTGACCCACACATGCGACAATAAGACAAATAGACTCAGAGACCGAATAGCTCTGTTATGCTTTTCTAATGTACTTGTATTTCCTCTGGACATACTAATCAGTGCTGACAAAATCAAAAAAGTTTTAAACCAAAGACTGATTATTATGCTTGACTTTGTACAACACATTTAGAAATAATCACAGCTCGAACACTCAATTCCTGCAAGTGATAATGCTTCTGACGGTATTTAAAGACTTTGCACATTAATAGGGTGGAGAAAGTCTCTGAAGTTTTTCCTCACCAAGGAAAATCCCCTCAAGAGAATAAAGATTGAATTCAGAGAGTGTCATATTCCTATTAATAGCCAAATGGGAGATGAATGAATCTGATCAAATCCTGTAATTATTACCAGGAGATATTGATGAAATCTCAGCATAATTTTCTATTCCTAATTTCTTTTCCTATATATAACAGTCTGCAAAGTGCTTCAGGGTGCCTTTGAATGAAAGTAGCAGATATTAGTGTGAGATTTATCATTGTTTTGATTATGATCATCTACTTACTCTTTATAAGCATTCAATGGTATGTAAAAAAGAAATGCATTATATATGTATCAGCAAATGACATATTCAAAGTAATGATAAGATTTGGTATCATTATTAATTTGTTTATATAATGATTTAATGCAACCAGACTACTGCTACTGGAGTAATTTATTTTCTCTGATTTTGTTAGACATCACCTAATTATCAGCCCAGCCATACAAAGTAAAACAAATAAAGAATGTACTGCAGGTAGGAATGGACTTCATGACTTGAGGAACTGAAGTGATTTTGATAATACAAATAAAACACTAACTGGACTGAAAATGTGGTGTTGAGGACATATAATTCAGTGATTAGCAGTGGTTTGAAAAATGTAAACTCCAAAGTATGGCAATTTCAAAGGTATACAACTTTCCACCTCTCACAAGACCCAGGTTTTTACTATGTCAGCACCTCTGTATAAATCACTGCATTTCCATAATCTATCTGAGGGAGGTATAAAGCAGTTTAGTCCAGTTAGAATCTGCAAACCAGTGCCTGTGAAAACATTGTGAAGGACACAGACATGCTAAATACTGGTATTTTCTCTCATCCAAAAATATCTGGCAAGAATTTTATTTATATTAAAGCTACTAAGAAGAATAAATATTACACACAATTTAATGAACAATGCAACTTTGGCAGCAAAGGTAATAGTCTGGAAGTGAGTTACATGGAAATAAGCAAGATCTAATTAACAGAATTAAAAACTAACTCTTGAAAGATTTTGATAAAATTTAGCTAACTTTTTAATAGACATACTGTGCAGCACAAAAGCCATGCTTTTAAATTCATCCTATACTCAGGGCTCTGCCCTTTGGAATTATAAACTGCAAACCATATACTCTAGGACAAAAGTTTTTATTTCCACTGGATTTTGCTGTTCTCAGGGATTCTTAGGGCTCTTTTGTCCCTTTCCCATGTGTCTTGTCACCTCAGATGCCCTTATATATGTTAAGTTGGAGCTAATGAGTCACCCTTGATTTGTCTGACATGGGGTATTATGGAAAATTTCTCATTACTGTACAGGGTCATAAAAACTGACAGACGATCATAACTCAATTTAAGTTTTTTCTACACTCTGGCACTGGACAGGATAAGATCCTAGGAAATATGTGGTTTCTAAAAGCAAAAGAAGGAGGAACTCTTACAGTGAAGACTGATCTTAAGGCAATTAAACTTTTCTAGCTTGCATAAAATATTTTTACTTTTGAGAGCACTCGCCTTCTGAAAGTCTAAACAATTTGATGAAAGATCATCTGATCTCAGCACCTAAATTACTAACATAAATCCATACTTTGACTTCCATTAGTAAAGATAAATTATACCAAAGAGGTATATGAGGTTGATGGTGCAGCATTCACAAATAATCCCTGTTTAT
This sequence comes from Illadopsis cleaveri, assembly GCA_013399915.1. Lineage (NCBI taxonomy): Eukaryota > Metazoa > Chordata > Aves > Passeriformes > Timaliidae > Illadopsis > Illadopsis cleaveri. Next base: position 245,982 of record VXBB01001094.1, on the reverse strand, counting down.
AAATCACAAAAGATTGAATTGATTAGATTAAATTAATTTAAGGGGAGATACACTGAGAAATTGGTCAGAAATATGTCTCATTTAAAAAATGCATCAGGAAGGACACTGAGACAGTTGACACTGGCTCTACAGGTTCTCTTGCCTGAAAGGACTTCTTGACTTTCCTTTCAAATAGGAGCTTGTGAGAAACAGAATAACCACAGAGAAAGGTGAATAGTGGAGATAGCAAATGGGGCTCTGCTTTCTTTTGAGAAATATGAAATCAGTTTCCAGTGAAAGTCTGCCTTTTCTGATTTTTTGCTCATTTTCTCCTTATAAAAGACCAGTTGGGATAGAAAGCCTCTTGAAGCAGAGCAGCTCCTCTTAGAAGCTTCATTTCTTTAGTGTTATTTTGAAGAAATAAAGGAAATTTATGGATTCTCTTCTTTTGAGGTCCAGCAACTCATCTGACTTGACTATTTCCTATTAAAATACTGAGATATTTTAACAACAAAATCTAGGAATTCTCCCATGCTGTAATTGATCTTTGCATCTGTCAACAATTTAATCAATGTTATCTTGGAGATTCAATTTTTTTTTAAAGTAAGTCAGGGAACATATGTGACATTTCCCTTAGAAGAAATGCTAAATTGGGATGTCCCTTTCACCTTGGGTAATTACAGAGACAAGATTACTTGGGATTCAGCTGAAGCCAAGAAAAGAAACTTCTGTGAATGTAGAGCTGAAAATGGATGACATGGGAATTTTTAAAGGAAAAATTGACATTGGAAAAGGGCAATACCTTTCTCAAATATTTTTTCCCTTAGTTCAATTTCATTTGGCATTTTAAAATCATTATTATTATTTGATCTCAAAATATTTCAAAATTAGAAAATTATTTAAAAAATATTAGTTTATAAAAATATTAAAAATATCTCACAGTTAACAATGCCCAAAAAGTTTTCTAGTCATCCTAAAGTTTTAAATGCTGTTTTTTATGACAGAAATGAGAAAGCTCTCCTCTGAGCAGGTGTAATCAGTTGAATGACAATAAAAGAATGCCCCACTCAGCTACTCAACATGCCCCAGAAAATAAAATGTCTGTCTTCATATATCACTTTGACAAAGAGAAACCTACATTTATTCCATGATCCCCTCACTGATGCTGAACTTTCCCTGAAACATCAGGCTACTATAGCTCTGAGGGAAGAAAATCATGAAGAACTCTACTGAGTATTTCCACGTGTTATAAAAATTACCTAATTTAAAACACCAAGAATTTTAATTACACTTTAGTGTATCTGAATGCATTACAGTGATGGTAATATTTTACTGTGTGTAAAATAAAGAAGTAGTTATCTAATGAAATATGCATTTTTAATATCTGCACTACTGAATGTACTGTTGCAAGGTCTATGCAGATAAATGATGAATTCTTTGCTGAATTCTACCGACTAGCCACAAGCTTTTGGATCACATCCTATCAAACTATCAGACAAAATGTACTTCTGGCAGGATTTTTGGGCACAAGGATCTGTATTGGAAGAAATATTAAACATCTCAGAGCAGCAGCTCAGAGGCTTCATTTCTTGGAGTTCTTGACAACTTTGACAGTTTTATTTTGTATGACTGAAAGAGCTAAATAAAAATAATTGACTATGGCATGACAAAATAACAGATGGCTATGGTTAATGCTGACTTCAGCCCCTATATGCCAGTTGAGTTCAATACAGTACTGAAGTGCATAACTTTGTGGTGAATTTGGTCCAGAAAACTGAAAGAAGTATGGTACTTACTGCATCCAGAAAATGCCAGTAAAACCCAATTGTGTAAGCATCTACCACAACTCCCACCCTCCACTGGCACTTCTTGCAGTGTTCATCCTCATATCACATCTATGCATTTATCTCATACAAAACTGAAACCAGTCTATGGCAGGCACACTGGGAATATAAGGGTGCTGTGATTTAGCTCATGTATGGAGTTGCTTGTATAGCTTTGACACCAAATATTTTTGGAAAATATTTGTACTGATCACACCCTGGAACAAAGAGCTTGATTGGATAACCTCACAAAATCTCTATACATATGATAAGAGTGACCAAAAGAGGGCAATGAAGCAGGTGAGAGGCCTGGAGCACAGGTCCAATGAGGACCTCAAGGAGCTGGGGTTCTTTAGCCTTGAGAAGAGGAGGGTCAGGAGAGACCTTATCACTCTCTACAACTGTCTCAGAGCAGGTTGCAGAAAACTGGGGGTTGGCATCTTCTCCCAAGTAACAAGAACAAGAGGAAATGACCTCCAGTTACATCAAAAGAGCCTTAGATCAGAAAAACATCACAGGTTTTGATGACAGAAAATTTAGGTTACTTGCTAGACATCACAGAAAAAAGCACACCAGCACCTCTCTACAAAACAATAATCTAAGTAGCCAATAAAGAGATAAAATATAGGAGAAGAAGTAATGTCCTGTATTATTAAAATTCCATATTACTATTTGACTATTTATTTCCTTTCTGTAAAGGCCCCTACCACATCTGTACTGACATTTAAGAAAACTTAGGTATTTGAGCCTATTTTTCATCAAGCTCTCTCCATTCTACCTGACCTCAAAATTTAATTGTACCAACTGCAACCTCTTATTTTTCATATCTATAATCAGTTCACATTTTTTAAATACTGCATTTCAAGGGTGTTGCACATAATGTGTAACCCCTCAGAAGACCTCAGTTTCAGTCCTTAGAGGCAACTATCACATTGTACTTTAATTTTGTCTCCAGTCTCAGCCCCAGAAGATTGCTTCCCATTTTACTTTCATGAGTGTGTGGAAAAAGACAAATCCCCTGTAGTGATCCTTCTCTCAAAGTGGTACTTACCCCATCAGGACAGATGACCAGTTTTATTTGGACTTTCTTACACAGCACACAGTTTGTACATCTGTAGCTCTTTTCTCCTCCCAAGGATTTCTTAGCCTACTGCTGTTTGTAGCTGCAATCAGTGATCGTACAAATTGTTATTTTTTCTTTCTGCTTAAATTGTTTCTAACTGGAAAAAGATTAGTAAAACTAACCTGAAAATGAATTCTGCATCAGGACTGTGATTTTTTGAGGTTGTTGTAATAATTCGTTAGACCTATTGTCATATATGAGGTATATGGTTTAGAAAAATTCATGTATTAGAAATATATTGTGTAAAATGAATTAAGAAATTGATAACCCTGACTCTGATTACCCCAGAAAGCACAGGTGTGTTCTGCACAGAAACTTCCTTATCAGACCCATTCTTCTCGGAACAAGAAGCCTGGCCAAGGAACATTTACATCCAAAAAGAAGTGGCTGGACAGGAGATGATCCATGATCACTGCCTCCTACCGGCCATCAATACCTGATATGGATCTGGAGCCAAGGAACACGGCAATCAAGGATTCCAGGAAATCTATACACCAGCTTGGGCTTTGCCAGGAAATCCTTTCAGAACCTGAATGGAGGGTGGCAAATCGGACTTACATATGAACACTACATTGAAACACAATGGACTTGCCTGAGGACACAAAAAACCCAATAAAACCCAGACCCTGGAGACTGTACGGTGTGGATAGGGCAGATCAGTCTCTCAGAGGCTGTCCCTCTACAACCCACACTGGTGTTGGCTCTTTTATTGTGGCTCTTTTCAATTGGTTATGGGATTGTTTTAATAAATTGTTTGTTATTAATCTTTGATTTCGATTTCATTTATAACACCTATGAAAGCTAGACCCTTTAAATGATCCAGCAACTGGTGAGTAGATGGGGGATAAACATCAATTTAAAACATGCCAAAGTCAAATGGAAGAAGAAATTTGTGACAACTGTCACTAAAAAAACACCCTACCAAAATGAAACCTGAAAAGATTATCTACAAATTGTGCTATAAACAGAATGAATGATGTTTCTGTATCTACTGAGGAAGGAAAGTGGGGTCTATTATCGTGAAAGCACTCTAGTTAGAAGAATTAAATATCCCACTACAAAACATTTTAAATGTACATCCATTCATCAGAAATAATTATCTGAAACTGAATGCTCCAAGATATTCAAGCACATTTAAAGCAATGGTGCAGCATAGAGGTAATTAACTGATGTCTTTATTCATTATGCAAACACTTTGCTATCAAGCACAAGCAAAACTAGGATACTTTCCCTCTGCTAGTAAACACCCACATATATCTCTTAGAATTGATTTAATTTCAATTAGGTTCCTTTTATAGTGCTTTTGCTAAAAAGATGGATGACCTTGGTTTGAAGTGATATGCAAATTTATCTGTAGGTTAATTTCTTCCTGACCTTTTTGTGTTTTTTGTGATATCATTACCTCTTGTCTGTGTGTGTGTGTGTATCTCCACACACAGTGGAGTAACTGGAGAAATGAGAAAGGATACTACACAAGGGACTTACTGAAGTTTTAAAAAAGTCTGTAATTCCTGCAATGTGTACAACTGTGTTAGCTCCAGAGGCAGCTGGGTTCTGTTCTCTGTACACAGAGATTCTCTCACTGCATTTACTCAAAGCATTATGAGAAAACTGAGTGACAGAAATTAGCATTCGAGCCACAGAGAAGGCATGGTATGCCACACTTCGTGCTAAATATTGGGACAAATGCAAATATTAGGCCCTTGTTTAGAAAAATCTGTTTTGCTGCACTGACTGTAGAATGTCAGGCATTTTTTTAATGTTTTGTTGATCACACTTACAAAGGATTAGTGACCTATTCACTAGCCAGATTGCTCCACTTTATTGCTCTGGTGGGTTTCCATTATAATTTCTGTTAGCCTTTGAGCTCAACTCTCCTTACACTGCATATCAACACTTTTTTTCTCAACAAAAGGCTGACACAAACTTAGCAGAACTTGCCATTTATTTCCTAGCACAATTCCATCTGAGCTCAGCCTGTCTTTTCCCAGCACAACACTTGCGGAACTCCCCCAAAATTTTTTCCACCAAGTGTGCTGGGACAGCCCTGACTGCATGGATGGAAATGGCTCTGGGCCTCAGGTTTCTAAAAATATGTGACAATACTGTCATGGACAAAGAAGGCTGATGATGAAGTGAGTGAGATTCCCCCTCCCTCTTATCTTTAAGAATGGTGCTTTTCAGGACTCCAAGCAATCCTGGGTGGATTTTACAGGGAAGCTGACCCTGAAGCAATCAGGTAGCGCTTCTCTGGTATTTCAGACTATGACACTTTTTATCGGCATTAGGTGAGGACAGAAATTAAAATATAATATAACATAGGTCGAAAAGCCTAGGGCTCACAGTATTCACAAAGGGTGCACTGAGAGCCATGCCAATGTTGAGGTGCATTTCAGTGGCTAGGCATGTTAACTTGCCAAATGCTGATGCATCTTTTCTTTTCTGACAGCTTAAATGTAGTTTACTGCAGATGCTTCTTGCCTTAAAACAAGTCTATGAGATAAACGTTGCCTCATGGGTGTAGGGATACCAAGAAGTCTCTCTCTTCTACCTACAGCAAAGACTATGCTTGCAATGCAAGAAAGGTTGCAGCTCTCTGCCACTGCAGGCAGCCACATCACCTAATTTCCTGAAGAACCTAGTACATGCCTGCACTAGTTTAATCCAAGAGGAACCTAATTACCTTTACAGTAGCTCCTGTGGTGTTATGTTTTGGATTTGTGATCAAACCAGTACAACATAGGGATGGTTTTGTTATTGATCAGCATTTCTTACAGGGTCAAGGCCTTGCCTACTTCTCACATCATCATGTGGAGGAGAAAGGTAAGATATTTGGAGTGATGGCATTTGTCTTCCCAAACGGTCTTCACACATGATGGAGCTCTGCTTTCCTGGGGATAGCTGAAGACCTGCTCGCCCATGGGAAATGGTGAATGAATTCCTTACTTTGCTTTGCTCAAGCACACAGCTTTTGCTTTATCTGACAAACTTCCTCTATCTCAATCCAAAAGATTTTTGACTTTTCCAAATCTGTCCTTCATCCCAGTGAGGGCCTATGAGCAAACTGCTGTGTGGAGTTTAACAGCCTGCTTAGGAAGAATTAGTCTGTTCTTCCCCAATACTCTTATCTAAAAACTATTCCAGAATGACATTCTTCATTGAAAATGTTATAGGGTGAACAGTACTTGCAGCATCTATTTATAGACCTGTTTTCCATGACTCTATTAAAATCTTTTCCTGAATGTGTGTCTGCTAGCACAGCCTCCTTTGGCAGCCTGTTCCAGAAGTTCATTAGTGTAAAGTAGTACATTTTCTCCATCTGTTTAAATCAGATCTCATCCCAGATAGTAGGTTGGTACCAGCTTTTCCTGTCTTTGTGCTTTGCTCATGTGCACTGTGTTACAGTGTTCTACTGCATGCCAACTTCCCTTCATTTCTTTTCCTTTGGCAAAAGACAAGAAGTGATTCCATGAGTATGTAACAATACCCCTGTTCCTTCTGAGCAAGGTATTCCACTGCTCCTCAGGGCACAAACCAGAAATGGGGTCAGCAAGGAAATTATGTTCACATTATCTAACAAATCACTAAATCATGGAATGGTTGGGATGGAAGGGGGCTTGCAGAGATCTCCCAGACCAACCCCCTTTGCAGCCTTCCAGAAAGGTGTGAGTTAATAGTTTTAAATTTTTTTTTCTTTTAAAAGCCTCCATATTTACAAACAAAAACATTCTGCTTTAAGATTATAGAGGAGACACTGATAACAAAGCAACAAAACCTGGAGGTTTGCTGGTACATTCTTCAGTTTTATCAGTATAATTTATGCTGAATTTACATGTTCTTACAAGATAATAATTTGCAAGCATTAATATATCAAAAGTGGAAACTGAAATTAGGTAAGAATCCTGAGGAGGTAGGTGCTATAAATTTTAAAAGTAAATCACTAGAAGGTTCTTGAGAAAGTTGAATAAGTTACAAAAGTTAAGCAAAGGCAGGTTGAGTTGGTAGGCTAAAAAACCAAGCACACAATTTTCTTCATTGTACAACTAAATGAAAGATATAACTAGAGAGATAATCATCAGTATGTCCATTTCTCCCTACAAACCTGAACTATTTCAGTCACACATTATGTTTGTCACTTATAAATAAGTGCTCCATTCAAAAAAATCTCTCAGTTACAAGACAGAATCAGCATAAATATTGTATGTAGTAAAAGACAAGATTAACACATACATTCAGAAGACACGCAACTTATTTAGCAACTGAAGCTGAACTACTACTGTGATAATGAAAGCAAAAAGAAAATTGTGTATTGCCTACATACTGATTCCTTATAATATATATTTCATCATGTTTTGCAGATGGCAAGAGCAAAACTGACATTGTGTCAGAGAAGAAACACCCTGAATTTTACAAAGAACAGCAGCTTGTTCAGACTGCCTACCTGTGGAAAGTGAACCCACTCAAAATCCACCACAAAAGTGCTGAATTTGTCTAGGAGAAAAAACCAGCTGCCAGAAAGAGAAGAAAGTGTTTCACATGCTATTCTTTTCCCTGTTTAATGAGTGGTGTCGTTTTTTTGTGGTGTTTGGTTTTTTTCTTTTTCTTTTTTCTTTTTTTTTTTTTTTCTGTGGGGTTGGGGTTGTTTCTTTTTCTATTGTTTTGTTCCATCCCCAGATAGGCAAAAATACGTCAACAAATAAACATATTTTGAGTCACAGAATTTTCTTGTTTCAGTGTTTCTTTCAAAACACTGAAAATCTTAGTAATTTTACAAGGACTTTATAACCAATCATAAGATTTTTGCATCATTTTCAACAAAACGAAATCCTCAAATTTCAGGAAATGCACATAAATCAGAAACAGCACACCGCTTAACAAATATTAGTAGGAAATAATTGGAAGATCCCAGTATTATCCTAACTCCTATAAACCTAACTCCTGCAAGCTCTGCAACTGGGCACTTTACTATTCAGCTCAGACAGAATATTGGGTGTACTGGAGTCAAAAAGTTATTCCTTACCCATTTCCTATAAATGAAAGAGGAAGTAAAAATCTGAAGCAGGCACTAATAGTGTGCTGTAACTTTCAATGTCTTTACTTCTGACTCTTTCATCCTCTCTATAACTACAGTGCTCTTCCATGGCAATAGGAGAGAAAGCTGATTCTTCAAAAGGTTGTTAGAAATACCTGCTTTATTCAGCAACAGCTGGTTTAAATCAAATGTTCTAGACTTTGAAAGGGTGCCTGTCATCCTTATTACATCATGACAGTGGCCAAACACTGACACAGGTTCTCCAGAGGGATTCTGGGATGACCATCCTTGGAGATGTTCTGGGCTCAAACAGACACAGTCCTTAGCCAGTTTGACTCCACCATCGCTGAGCAGCAGGTCAGACTACAAGACCTCAGGAGGCCACTGCCAGGCGGAATTACTCTGTGATCTGATGAGTGTGTGTACGTATATAGATGAGTATAGTGCAAGACCTAAGCACCCTCAAAGAGTGTCCAAAATTATCTGTTTTTAGGAAAAGTATTTAATAAACTTTTGCTGCCATGCTCAGTTTCCTCAATGATTTTCTCAGTTCTTTAGCTTAGAGTTAAGCAGGTCAATATCTATCTGCATTCTAAACATACTTTTGCTTTTTATCAGCTTTCTGAACAGAAGATTACATTTTTCCCTGTTTATCATTTAGGTTTGTTCTGCTTCAAAATCATCACATATAATTTAACAGTCAATAATAATAATAACAGTGATAATAATAAAGTAAGGTAATAATCAATATTTCTGAGCTTCCTGTTCACATTTGTCATCTTCTATTTGCTCTCTTGATTCAAGAGATTTCCATCTGTTGATGTTATCTACATTGTTGGCTTTTCAAGGTCCTTAAAGGAACATATTAGTTTTCTCTCTATAATGTCAGGGATTAATAATTTCTTTTTCTGAGTTTTGGGCTTTTCTATTGAATGAAATGGCAGCAAAACATAAGGTCAGTTATAAGAGCATGGTTTGTAAGTATGCTGTGTAAATCAGGAGTTTGGTTTTGATTCCTGAGTCTTATGAAATCCTTTAAACATTTCTAATACAATTTTGTTTCAGGAAAAAGTATCTTAGATTTGACATACGATACTTGAATTCATTCTCTTTTCCAAAATGTTTTAACTGAACAGATGAACTCCTGACCAGTAAATGTTATGATGACATTAAAAAGTCATATCCAGCAAATAACTGGTTTTAGACATGCGATTACATGTTTAGTGATAGATTTTAAACATTTCTCTTTCACAGAAATATTGGCTACAAATCTGTTTGTGCTTTTACATTGCCAAGAAAAAGCTTTTGCATCACAGATATAGGTTTTTATATTTACTGTATTTTTTATCACATTTTCTAACACTGCCAGTAGATTTTAGTTTATTAACTTTACATTTGTCTGCTTGTTTGAAAATTTGGGTTTTCTTCCTTCTTATTTTGCTTTGCTTTCTCTTTAATAATTCATATATATATAAATATATATACTCAAATACTTGCATAAAGGCAATTGTCTAACTTAAACAACAGCCCCAAGTCATAACTTAAGGAAGATTTCATTTCCCTAATCTAAATTTAATGTAATCCTGTAATCAACTTCCACTTGACCAAAAGTTGAGCAAAAGATAGTATTAGTGGTAAAGGAATACACCTAAGTAGCTGTCCTGAGATACTGGTTTAGATAGAATAATTTCTTCCCAGAAAACTACTTATTTTTCAGCAAAATATGAAAAAAAAGCCATCTGAATTGCATCAGAAAGCTGGCTCATACAGACACACTTCTATTGTAAAGAATTTTAAATTTCAATTTCAGTTTAAAGACTGTTGAAAAAAACTTGAGATAAAAATGCAACAAATTATCTTAGATCTGGTTTACTGAGTCTCCACTGCACACTCAGACAGCTCTTAGAAACTTTGTGGGGTCTCCAGGGACTGTAATTTATACTAATAATTTTCATAAGTATAGTATTCTGCATGTGAACAGGAGTCAAGGAAAAAAAAAAAACAACTGGAGAAGGGGAGAGGGGGAGGGTCAGGGGACACAAAGAGAGTTGCAGCTGGGACAAAATATCTAGCCATAATTAATTGCAGAAAAGTAGTAATTTTGAATGCTTAGGTCAAACCAGGAGGGAAACATGAATAGTAACTAAGATAAACTCACACCTAGTTCATGACATTAAAACAATTCAGAGAATTTAAACTTCTCCTACAAACCTAACTACAGATAAAAAAAGGAAAAACAGTCTCCCTTTTCTTGAGGTGTTAAAACCATTGCCTTTTTTTGCTCAATTTCCAGACTTTATGAAAGGTTCCTTGATTGCTTCGAGTGTTTTTCACAGACAGTGTAAGTCATCTTCCTCTTTAGAGCAAAATAATGCATTATGTATATAACAATCATTCCCAGGCAAACACAATGCTACAGGTGAGTCTCATCTATTTTTATTTTCTGTTTCTTTATCAGGTCTTTTGCAGCGGTAAGAATCTGAGGCAAAATGAGAAAAAGACAAGAAACAATTCTTCCTTCAAATGCTGAGGTTTTGCAACTACTTCAGTGATGAACTGACAGGATATTTTGATCAATTGCTCTGAAGACAATATTCCCATCAAGTCTGGGATCTGATACAAAAGAAGTATCTTAAGGGCTTCTCTCCTCCCTGAGACCCCCAGCTCTCCCCTCCATATGATTATTTCCATTCTCCCCCTTATATCTGTATATCTATATCTATATCTATATCTATATCTATATCTATATCTATATCTATATATCTATATCTCCTGGCACACCAAAGAACAAACAATGAAAACAGATATATCTTTTGTTTACACTGGAGGCTTAACAGCTTCAGCTCGATGGACACCCTAGTGATTGTTTCAGCTAAAATATGACTGCTAATAGTAATAACAGCCAATCATGTGCTGCAGTTTTCATCTACCCTAGAACACAGGTTGTCATATATTTCAGATGTCTTTACATCTGACTGCACTGATTGAGAAATAAAAAAAGTCAGGAGAGTCCTACAATTTAAGAAGAAAAGCACCCTCTTCAAGACTTAAGCAGTGTCAGGTACAGAGTGAAATACATTGAGCTGGTCAGCACTGGGGTGATTTCATCTTCATAGCATGGCACTGAGGGCAGAGTCATTAGTCTTTAAGGTAGCCCATAAATAAAAGGTGGAGGAGGAGAAAATAATTGGCAGCTGAAAGTTCTGCAGTGCACAATGCTCAATGTACTCTGCCCTTACCTGACAAGCTGTGACAGTAAGGTCATTTGCTTTAAAGCTAGGACTGCAAGCTTTTCATTCAGATTACAAAGTCTGCTTCTTTCTGTGCAAAATGTAGGAGACATTTTTGTTCTTGCTCACCTGATTTGTCAGTCACACTAATCATGAAGTTTAATAACAAAAAGTATACAAATGTGCTGGGAATTGTATTCCAATCATCTGCATGGTAGAATTAAAAATCATGTATCTGCCTTTTCACCTGCTAATTGATGACCCTCTCAGAAATTTCTCAGTATACCCTGAACAAGATAGAACACTTTTAATAACAGCAAGGATATGCCAGAGAATAATAATTACAAATACCCAGTTCTGATAGATTTTTTTTCAGTACTGCTGTTGAACAATTCTCTAGCTTAAAAAGATCTGAATAACACCATCTATCTGTGACTAGCTGGAACTGACGAGAAGAAAACCTGAAGAGCAACACTCAGAAATGAGGTTGGCAGCAGGATGAACACTCACTTTTTGTCTCACAATGATTTACAGAGCAAATTAATAAACAAGGATAACGTCTTGTCATCACTCTCCCCTTCAATTTCATTCATTACTATATCCACCAAGAAATGAATGAACTTGAAGTCAAATAGGAATCACCTTCATCCTTTGGAGGTTGTTAGAGCTTGACCATTTCCACATTTACAGCAAGGTAAAAGACTCTGCTCATGATGCATGAGGCAGTACAGAATCCTATTTCCTCATTCTTAGTTTCATACTGATTGCAGGAAGAAAAATTATTGTAACTGCACACTAAGTACACAGGACAGAATAAATAACACTAAGTAAGAAAGCAGTATTTTAACAAAGAAAAGACAGATTGCAAAAGAGTTATTTCCTGTCATATCAATGCCCACATTTTCCTGTGTTTTCAGATTTGGAGAACATTAAGACTTTGTTCCTCACATGTCTAGTCATTGCCACGAGCCAGAAGTCTTAGGGAAAAGTTTTCCTTACACTCAGTGAGCAGGACAATAGCTAAAGTGCAAGTAGGATCAGCTTGCTATAAACAAGGCCTAAATCAAGTCCCAAAGGTGAATAATACATAATAGAGACAAGAAAAGACAGAAAACACAAGTGAAATTTGAAAGTTTCATGATTCATTGAATCTTGAAACTCCTAAACCCCACAATCTGTATCAGTTCAGGCGGAAATCTGTCAGTTCTTATGAGCTACATACCATGGCTGTTGTCAGTATTTGCATGGAATATCTCTAAAAAAGAAAGAGCAATCTATGTGATCCTAGGTTTGTCTGGATCCCGGACTAGAGCTGTCAGCTATTAGAAACACAATACAAGCATTAGGGGCAATTCCAGGCAGCAAAGTCCTTCAAAGTCTACATAAAAGCAATAGCCTGAAAACTTACTGTGCAAGAGATGCTGTGCCCTTCATTGGCTCTTGGATTAAATTTTAAATCCCTCAAATCAGTCTTATATACACATTTATGGTAGTGAATTCACAGCATTGAGAAAAAAATAGTCTTTTTGTGTTTGTAGACAGCCTTGCATAACAAAATCCTGGATTTTGGCCAGAGTCCCGTGGTGGTACTAGGGCACAAGTAAAGGAGAGTTTGAAAGGTGCTACTCAGCACATTTGTAGCATGACCAAGTGCTCCACTTCAAAATTTCCATCTCTCGAACTTTTAATCTGTTGCTATCAGTAACAAAATCATTCAGCCTTTTCTTGTGGAACCAGTAAAGAAGAGGAATGCATAACGGACAAACACGAGGTATATATAGTTTTATAAATAAAAATATAGAACAGGTTATAAAAATAAGAGGATAGAATTAATTTAAGGAAGATCTCACATTTTTCAGCATGCAAACTCTGTTTCAATATTGCACACCAGTTACATCTGATGAGCACTGCTTGCAAACACAAGACAGACAGCAGCCCATTTAATACCCCGTCACTTGACCCTTTTCCCTACTGGAGTAGTTTTAGTGGCCAAATGGTAACTAGAAGGAATGAACTTCATGGCTTCTGGTTATCTGCTTGTCTGTTGGCAAAAGTTTCAGCTCAAATCTATCACTCATATGTATTAAATCTAATATTTCCTAAGGTTTGAATGCTTGACTTTCTGTCTTTAGTGTCCCTCTTCATGCAAATTTTTATTCTGTGCCATTACATATTGTCAAAGTATTAAATTTTGACTGACTGGAAATATAAAACATTGGATGTCAATGTCAATGTACAAAGGAACTCTCCAAGATAACTCCAAAAGACCTAAAAAAGCCTATCTGGATTTGTAGGAGTACAAGAAAAACAACCATCTGAAGTAGTGCAATTTGTCAGCTAAGTTTTCCTGCCTTCATCAATGAAATTAATTCATTCCTTAGGCATAACTAAAAAATAAGTTTTGATATTTCAACTTTTATTTGTATAGGAGATGTACTACTGAATTTACTGCATACAATTACTGAATTACTGCATAGAATCACTAATAGTAATTAGTAATTAGTAATAATTCTTGTCTGTCATTTCAAAGATGGCTTTTTAAGTTCTGCAAAAATGTTGAATGAATGTTTTCAAAGTGCTGTGGCCTAATTCTACAAAATTTCCTAAATTTCTAGGAAATTGGGATCAATCATCTGATAAAGATTTGAAGTAAAACAGCAGCACATTACAAATCTTATTAGATAATTTTGTTTTTGTTTTGTTTTGTTTTATTTTCTGATTTCCTGTAATACAAACCAGTATGTTTTCTTATTAAATACAGGCCTCTGTATTTTAGCAAAAATGTCTGTTTTGCAGGTTACTGTTTAAATATGAGGTTACCATATATAAATGCTTGATTTTTTATGCAGCCAATCTATCTAGTTTTATTGGAATTTTTTTGTTTCTATCTATCTATCTATCTATCTATCTATCTATCTATCTATCTATCTATCTATCTATCTATCTATATATCATCTATCTATCTATATATCTATCTAACATCTATCTATATCTCTCTATCTCTCTATCTCTATATCTAGGATATAGAGGATGTTTCTAGTCATGCATATTCCTCAATATTACTTTTAAAGTCCTTCAAGTTCTAGATATATTCAAATTTGATCCCTTTTGCCTATTTAAGGTTTCTCCACATAATGCTAGAAATAGCAATTAAATTTAAACAAAATGTAGCCACATAGAGCCAATGATAAGTTCTCAGTTTGGTTTTGTTTTTTGTTTTCCACAGAGAATGTTTAGCCCAGACAATTCTGATTGTGTAGCACCCCTATGGAAACTCCAGTTGCTGCCTAGATGGGAAAGTAATGGAAAAAAAAATACAAAGCCATTGTTAGCAGCTTGTAACAAAGCACTGGAGAAGCGAGTGTCTTCTAACTATCCAGTTTTCTCTGCATCAGCAGCTCTGTTACTGAGAGCACACAAGGTTAAAGGACAGATGGATTTTCAGAAGTGCCTAAGGGAGTCAGGAACTGAAATATCTATGATTTTGATGGTAATTATTACATACTAAACTTAAGCCTTGATGTCTACCTATAGCTCCAGGAGCGTTTAATGTCCTGTTAAATCTGGCCACAAATGACCTACCCATCATTTGCACAGCTTCAGGCCATTTCAACATCCACTCATATTCCTGTCATTTAAACAAGTCATGTCATTCTGAGCTCTGTTTAGTCATCTTTTCCCATGACCTGAAACTTTCTTTTGAAGCTGCCTTTGTAGGAGAAGAATTGTGAAGGGAAGAGGGATGCATCCTGCAGAGTGTTCTGTGAAACACCCCACAAAAACAAACCAATTTGACAGGCTCTGGAGAAAGAGACTTTAATATCCAAACTGTGAGATTATAAATAAAGTTCCCTCCACTGATATTCTCCATTTGTCCAAAGCACTTTTTTTCCTGAAAATTCTGCTTAAACCCTCTTGATCATCATTTGGGCCACCAAATAGTTCTTGGAAGATTTGCAACTACATCAGTAGTCAGCAGTGAAGTCCATGACTGACTTTGTAACCTGAAGTGCATTCACATCAGGAAGCGCTAAATTAAAAAGCTTCTTATGTCACTTTTTCTGAGTTAAATCCTTGAACAGCATCATATTATAAGTCTTCTGACTTATTGTGATTTCTCTGTAATAAAAGGTAAGGAGCCTGTGGTGTAGAAACTTTGGCCAATCTGAGTCTTAATTGACTCTTGGCTCAAATGAGAGTGAGAATCAAAATTTCTTTGCAGTGCTTTACATTTGTTATTTAATTAGTACAGTGTGCCCATCTCTACAATGCCAGTCATTTTTTTAAAAAGAACTGCCTAAATTGTAATAACAATTTTTTTTATTCAAATAAGATTCTTTTTTTCAAAATGTCTTACATTTTATCTAAAATTAATAATTTGATTATAATTTTGTTTAAATAAAGCAACCCAGAGAACTTCTTGCTACTCATAATAGCTACCTTTGCTCTCTCAAGATTGAAGAAATCTGGCTTTAAATGTCAGCCACACACACTGTAAGAAATGATCTTATTAGCAAGCAAACTTAACTTTTTTTATACAATCTGATTCGTTTAATTCTGAATTAATTTCATTTTGGACACAAATCATAGATAATTTGGAACTAAGGATCATTTTGGCAGGATTACTCTGAGTGAAGCTCTTCCCTCTGTGTTTTTGTTTCTTTATCATAACAAAAATGACTACTTAATACTTACATTGCAGCAACAACATTAACTCTCTAAAGAATCAGGTTCTATTTTAGACTATGTGAGCAAATACATATAAATCTGAATTCCACATGTCATATTCCCTGCCAATATCTACCATTTGGCTTATTTACCATCCAGGCATGATAATCAACACACTAGGCATGTGCTAAATAGTTCTATAACTATTTTATTCAGATGGACAAGATGTGATATGAAATTTTAAAAATCAGTAATAGAAAAACTATACAGATGTAAGGTTTACCAAGCCTATGGTATACACTTATCCCTGGAAAAAGTTACACTGTAAGTGAGTCCATAATTAACACAGCTGGTTCTGTACTTACACAGTACTTACTCACACACTTGGTTAAAAAAACCCACAAAAACCAAACCAACAACAACAACAACAAAACCCTAAAAAAAACCCCAAACACAAAAAACCAAGAAAAACTCCCAAACACAAAATTTTGGAAAAAAAATATTCAGGCTGCTTAAAGAGCTTTATTTAGTCCCCTGTTCCTTCCACCATGATAAAACCCTTGACTAGTTCCTGATTATTATTTATTCTGGAGGGCTTCAGCATTATTCAGTATAGGATGCAGACAATACTCATTTAGTATAACATTGCCCAGTCTCCAAATTTACTCTCATGTTTCTATATGTGGATCCCATTTTATATCTAATGCATTACTTCAAATCTTTTTATAAAGGTCCCATTTTCTCATTGGATTTTTATAGTGCTCATTAGTACAGCAGATGATTGCTTCATAAATCTACCTATCTTTGCAATACCTCCATGAGGGAGTATCTGGCATAATTTGCATTCTACAGATTGGATGTTGAGGCTGAAAGATGTCAGTGTTAAAAAACATTCATACTTAGTGCTCCATCTGAGATGCCTACATGCTTTTTTCTGTGGGGTTTTTTTTGGATTTTTTTTTTTTTTCTTTGAATGACTGCATTAGATGCATTCAGAGAGTGATCCCTTATTCTGGTTGCAGCTGTGAATGTTTGGTATTTTCACAAAGTGGATTTCTGGGTTTCCACTAGATACCTAGAAAATTAGGATCAGACTAATGACTGTTCTGCGAAGAAACAGTTTATGAAACTGAGGAAGCGTCATGGAGGAATGTGGCTCCAAAGGTAGAGTTAGAATCCAGTTCTCCAGGGAAGCATTCTCCTGCCTTTGCTATGAAATCATTCATCAAACTGTAATTCCTTTCTTCATTTGTAACACAATTTTGAACTTCTACAATAAAAATAGTGGACAATATTCTATTTACACTACACCATTCTGATTCAGCCTGACCCATTCTTCAGTGGCTCCCCAATTTCCTTTAAAAATCTCTGTCCTGAATCTTGCTCTTCTTCTTCACCTTTCATTCTCACAATTTCTACAGAGTCTTCCCATTTTACTTCCTTACCTTTTCTAATATAGTTATTGCTCTGGCTACTGTCTTCTCCCCACTGTATATTACCCTTGCAACCACCCAAAAAAACCCCAAACAATTTTTCAAACACTATCTGGGCAGTAGCAGAACATCGTTGTGGGCACACCACAACCAAATGCAGTGCTCCCAGCTGTGGACAAGATATGCAATAACTGCAGAAGTCCCATCTGAACTCTCAGCCACAGTTTGGCGTTTACTCAGCCCTTCTCTTTTAGGGGATTGTAAATCCGTCTAAAATAAGTTGTGCTGGTGAGCTATGGTGGCAAGCTGTGGCAAGCTGCTTTGTTAATATATGAACTGAGACTTGTCTGCACATCATAAACTCTTGCATATTCTGTGGTCCAAACCACGAGTTGTTTTGCTCTCACCAGAACTGGGCACAGATGTTTTGGAGACCCTGGTTGAATTCTGCCCCAATGACTGAAGTCATCAAGGTCTCCAATCCTCTGGGGCTCACTTGCTTTTTAGGTATTGATGAACCTGGCTAGATAAAATTCCTAGCTAGGACTCCTCAAAATAACTCCCAAATCCAAAAGATATGACTATGGAAAAGACTAGATTCTGCCAAAACCAAACCGAAAAAATGAATCCTGAACAAAATATCCTTAAAGACTATAATATAGCTTTCATTTCTTCCTGTGATTTACACACACCTCAGATTAAAATATAATATGCAGTGGTATAATTGCTTTTCATAGAATGTCCTGAAATAAATAGTACTTGTCCTGAAAAAATTCTGATACTTATCTAAAGAAATATTGTATAAATATATTCTTGTATGGGGCTCTGCGTAAACAGTTGTAGATCTTTTATGATAATAAGCCTATTTTAGATCTAAATCTAATACCATATGAATGTTTATTAGTAGACTCCACATAATCTCAGTGGATAGAAGGGATGCAGAAGTTACAAAAAGATTATTGAGTAAATGCTGCTTATTAAATTATGATCTGTGACTCTTGGGGAATCTTCAAGAAGAGATCAAAATCGAGTGCCATTTTCCCCATACATTTCCCATGGTGTAAAAGAAAACAGTCAACATATGGTACAGAGCCCTATTATTCATGGATATGCATCCAGTGCCACAGGCAGTGAAAACTCTAAGTGCTCCTAATTCTACCATTATTGTAATTATTTCACAATATCTTCCTTTTATTGCTACCATTTTGACACAGAACCAAACTTACACCCCTCCTGCCACACTGCTCTAGTGCCTATGANATGAGGAGGATTTGGGGCTGGAATTCAGAGGATTTTGGGGTCTAGAAGAAAGAGAATTTTGGGGTCTGGAAGAAGGAGGATTTTGAGTTGGAGCCATTAGACTTTATATTCTTCAATCTCTCTATTTAATTCAATTTCTGAAGTTTGGCAGCATGTCTGATTACCCTGTCCCTAAAACTGATTCCTCTGTATCTATGGTGTTCTGTAGTTAATCCCATATCATAGCTGAGAGCATACTATCCTAACAATGTCAAAGCTTAGGGTGGCAATGTCTGTGGCAATATCTGATTTTCCACATCCTAATCTACAATTTTTGCAGGGCCTGGAAGGTTTCCTTTATGACTCTATTTTTGTGATTTTCTTACTTCATTCTTGCAGATCACACCCAGTAGAGTCCTGCTGCTATCTGGAGGGATCTTCATAAGCTGGAGAAGTGGGTTTACAGAAACACCATGAGGTTTAACATTGAAGAGTCTAAAGCCTTGCAGCTGGGGGAAACAACCCCAGGCACCAGTACATGCTGGGAGCCACCCAGCTGGGAAGTAACTTGGCAGAAAAGACTCTGAGGGTTCCGATGGACGCCAAGTGAAACATGAGCCAGCAATGTGCACTTGAGGCCAAGCAGGCCAATGGTATCCTGGGGTACATTAGGCAAAGTTTTGCCAGTAGGTTGGGGGAGGCCATCCTTCTCCCCTGTTCAGCACTAGTGAGGCCACATTTGGAGTGTGGGATCCAGTTCTGTGGCCCGCACTAGGAGAGAGAGATGGAATTACTGGATAGAGTCCAATGAAGGGCCACTAAGATGATAAGAGGGACTGGGGCATCTCTCCTATGAAAAGAAACTGAGGCAGCTGGGGCTGTTCAGCCTGGAGAAGGTCGAGAGGGGTGTCATCAATGTCTATAAATACCTAATGGGAAGGTGCAAAGCAGATGAAGTCAGATTGTTTCCGATGCTGCCTAGTCCCAGGACTAGAGACAATGTGCACAGGGAAGCTGCAGACTCCACTCTTTTTATTAAAAAACTGTCCAGACAAAGTACTGGGCAACAGTTTATACCCTGCTTGAATAGATGGGTTGAACTAGAGGAACTCTGAGGTCCCTTTCATCCACAACTATTTTGTGATTCTGTGGTTCCGTGATTCTTCCTGCTCACTTTTCTTTTCCTGTTTTAGACTCTGACATGCCACTACAGTTCTGTAGCTTTACATTCATTAACAGCTGTAGAATTTCTCAATTAACCTCAAATGGTTTATGAGCCAATATTGATTCAATTACCCACAGGTTGCTATTAATTGGAGAAATGTTCATAAAAGTATGGTTTCAATATGTCACTGAACATTGCATACCATGTAAAATATAGTGCTGCCTGTCATGACAAAAGAGACACAAATGACTAAGGCTCACAAACCAAGTGTTGTAAGACCACAGAGAGGGTGTCACTCAAAATAGTTATGAGCTTTATGCAGTCTGTCTATGTTTATGGGGAATATCCAAGATGTAATTTTATTTCTTTTTTCTCTCTTAATTAATTAAATTATCTTATGCAAAGCCTGGTAGCTTCCTCTGAAATACAGAGCCTCATTCCCTAATATGTGTTGAGTCTAGTTCTAAATATATTTTTCTCATGTAAGACAGGTAATGAGAGTTGGAGGCACTAGATGAGTGATTTCAATACATATCACTCACATTCAAATGCAGCAGCAGCACTCTAAAAAGGAGAAATTTAGTGAAAAAAACCATGAAGTTGCAGGGATAAAATTAATTCTGTGTTGCTGTATAACTGAATCTGATGGAGACAAAATTGCGTGGGTGGCCAAAATGCTGGTCTTTCCTATGAGGACTTGCCTTTGCAATTTTAGCATTCTTTCCTATAGGTCACTGGGCTGGAAATCATAAACACAGTCTTTTTATTTAACTGTCACAGACACCATTAATAAAATGAAAATCAAGGCATGGGTCAACATGTTGCAGGAGGGATCACATTTTTTTTTTTTTTCCTTCATTCTTTGGTAAGAAAGGAAATATAGAAAAAAGATATATTCGAAGTCATGGCAGTGTTGTAAAAGTTAGCAGATTTGGTCATTCTCATCCTGTCTTCTTGTAAAGCACTCACCATTGCTTATAATCAGCATCACAGTTGCAGTAGTACTTGGGATCAGTACAGTTGCGTTCGATGCCGCAGGCACATTTTTGAATGCCAGGTCCTGATCCGCCCCAATAGTAGTGCTTCTCATTGGCCTTTCCAACCCACCAGGTGTATGGATTCCCTTCTGCAAGGAATGAAAATGCAAGGTTATGATGCATCAAAGAGGTAGAGCTCCATAATGCACTAACTGAGCTCAGATGTTTAAAATGCAAATGCTAACAACACATAACCGGAGCCATCCCACATTGCTGGCAAACAAATGAATTCATTATCACTAAAGGTATTCAAAGAATCTTACCAGGTAAACAGAACACATTTGCTTTTTTGTATTCACGTAATTTATGATGACTGAAATTAATTATTTTTTTATCTTATATGCTCTTTGTTTAGCTTTTTAATTGTACTCTATATAATGGGAATATGTGGGCAGATTCCACAATTATATTCAATTCATTTCAAACTCACATATTAAGCTATCAGATGGATTATTTAAATATTTGACCTTGAATGCTGCACAGGAAAATGTGTTCTTTTATTTTCTCTCATTTATTTATTTATTTATTTATTAAATAACAGCTTTTAATTGAAAATTATTCTGTTGTCATTGGAAAACAAACATGTTCATCATGCTCTCTCCAGCTGGTGCTAAACAAAGCATAAAGAGAGATTATCAAACTTCAAAAGCATCTTAACCATTTAAAAAAAAGGATTTTTTTTTTTAATGTAATACTTTAGTAGAATTGGTCTGGACTTTGATGTAATCATATATCTTTGCGTTGAGTCTGTAACTGGATATTTTCACATACTGGTCTGAGCTTATTTCTAATCCTTTTGGACTAACTAAGACCTTATGTGTAAACAAACAAACAAACAAATAAATAAATAAATCCCCTCCACTCTGATTTCTAATTTGAAAAAATTGCTGGAAAATTATTTTTTATTCCTCTGGTTCAGCAAGACACTCAAATATGCACTTTACTTCAAACAAAAATGAATAATTTAATCAGTATCAATGTACTTAATGATTTTTGACATTGAAAAATAATGACTGAGCTCAGCCTAGAAACTCATTTTTTAAAAATGTCTCTTTTCCATCATCTAATCTGCTGCTGGCAATTCTATATTAAATGAAATTAATCTATAGAATTCACTGATTAATACGTTTTACCAGTAAAATCCTACATAATATGTATTTTATTTCCATAAATTTTTGTTTGCATGTCTCACACATCCCCCCAAAACTACAGGCATAATCCTTAAAATAGACATTTCACAATTAGGTTTGATCATCTAGACCATAAAACTACTTTTTCCAGACAGCAGTTGAAAGTAATTCACACCAAACCCTCATGAAAATTAAATTCCAGAGATGAAGACAGCAACCAAATATCTACACATGTTTAAAGAGTACCAAACCCTGAAAATACTCAGCTCTCTGAAAGCTTTTTACATTTTTAATGTATTTGAATTGTTATCATCATATAAGGTAACAAAAATACAGTAATGTGAAAATGCGTGGTGTCTGAAGGTTTCAATTATCACAGAACCAAGTGCTGCAAGTTAGAAGAATGTGCCACATGGATGTTGCAGCAGCATTCCCAACCTGCAATTCAATCTAGCAGTTCTGAGAGTACATAGCCCTGGATTACAAAAGATTATTTAAAAAGCATTTAAGGGTAAATGTTATCTTTCTACAGAGAATGACAGAACTGCTTGTATTAATACAGGATTCAACTACAGAACGAATGATATCTGAAACTCCTATTTTATGGTTTTTTTTAATCTCATCTTTGAAGTTAGTTTTTATGATGTGGCGCCAACGCTGCCGTTTTGACTGTTACTCAATATTCTCTTTGTTTACATCCTTTCTGTCAAGTGAAGGATTGCATGATTCAGTCAGCAAGTAATTTACTGGGAAGCAAGACTGCTAATTAGAGCACTAGGAGAAAAAAAAATTACTTAGAATCGTCAAAAAGCAGATCAAAAATTCAGAAACAGGTAGAATGATTAAAGCAGATGAAAGTGAAGGCAGAATTACAGACTACAGTGATGGCTGTCACAGACCACTATGACAGACACAAATGGGGCATGTTTCAACTAATTTAAATGACAATTGATGTACAGTTTTAAACCATGAGTGTATTCTAGAGTAGACAGACCTGGTTTTCACATCTATTTGTTTCCAGTGTGTTTAGTGTGCTTAGTGTGTTTTTAGATATACTGGCTGGGCCCCATTTGGACCCATGCTTCTTCATTCTGAAGAAAAGATCTACATTCAGGTTTAAGAACACAAACTTAGGAAGAGACTTACGTGCATGTTCAAAATTTCCAGAAAGTTCAAGAAGGTAATATATGATTTTAAGGGGTTTGCATTCAGCACATATTCTGCTAGACATCCCCACAACAAATAATCACAGCACTGCCTTGTGAACAGCACCCAAGACTCTGCTTGCCTGGCATATTGTACTAAGGCTTGTAACAGAGGAGATCTTGGTAGACAGCTCTCATTAGCTGAGTGCAGTGGGACATCACCACAGGCACAGGAATAAGATGAGCCTCACACCAGAGCATTTTGCACCACAGTGGCCATAGTAGAGGTTCTGGAGCTCCTTTACAGTCTATGGTTGATAAAAGGTGTGGAGACACAGTTATGTCCCATCTGTTCTGCATCAGTCAAATCAAATGAGAGCTGCCCTTAACAGTCTTCCTGCTTTGTGTCAGCGAAGAAAAAGTGAGCAGTCTTTTGTCTAAAGTTCATATGCTTCAAATTGGGAATGCTATGCAGTTATATTGCAGACAGTGCTATGACTGGGCATAACAGAGAGTTAAAACCCCTGCAAATGGAGAGATTAAAAAACAATAGAAAAGAAAGGCTAGAAGGGAGAAGGATGTGTCATGCAGGAAAAAAAAATTAGAAATGGGTTCACTGTTCCCCTCTCACACTTCACTCTCTTTTACACATCTGTAGTCCCCTTTTAAGGATGTGAATTTTTCTGCTCAGGAGCCCTTTGCTTTTTTTTCCTTCTGCTTTGGAAGGTTTTGGAAAAAGCTAATCCAAGTAGAATGAGCAGTACAGTGTGAAGAATGATCATTAATGGATGTAATTTTAAGTATCAGACTATTTTACAAAAAAGTATTATTTTACTAAACTGTCAAAAGTGTTGGTCTTATGGAATTAAGAGTATATAAATTCAGTTTAAGGATATAAAGTAGTTTTTTAATGCATTGCAAAGAGAAGTGACACAAGAAGATATTTCTTCTGTTCTTTTAAAGTACCTTTTCTTGCCTTAAATATAAATTTTGAGTCATGGGAAGCTTTTTAGTTGTTGTCATTGATTGAGTGCTTTTCACCTCCCACAAGCTTTTGTGGATAAATAGTATCATGAGAAGATGGAGGAGGAAAAAGACTCTCTGCCTGCCAAGGGATTTTGATTAGAATAAAGCCTTGATGCAGAACTGCTTTTTGGGTACAAACCAGCTCTCCTTCAAGGGATGCTGTGAGAAGTGTTTAAGTTTGTGCATACTGAGTTATGACCAGGATGCCTTTCCACGTCCATTCTTGAAGAGAAGCCCCTTGCAAGATTTTGTGTGCTCAGGACTCAGTGAGTTAGCAGAAAAATAATGATATTATCAGAGTAAGGCGTGGGTACCAAGAAAATGGATAAAGAGATCCAATTTTTAAAAGATCCTGTAACCTCACAGAAAAGAACAGTCTTCTAGGGACAAAATGGCTAATATGGCTCTCTTGGGGCATGCAGATATGTCCTGGGTTGTAGTATGGGATGTACACAAAGTATTCTATTATCATCTTCATGAACTGTTGAATTCAATTGTTGGAGTAGTTTTTTCCCTAGGCCCTGCCCCCCTCCCTTTTCTGTTAATGTGTCTTCTGTTAATGGCCCATCNCATGAGCACGGCTGTAACATCAGACTCAAAGCATATTTGTAGTGATTAGAATATCTCTCTCTCACACAAACACACACACACACACACACACACACACACACACACACACACACAAGCCTTTTACAGGTAATACATTGAACAGTGGTTGCAGTGTCTTTGCAGTGCTGGACTTTGGTTAAAATTACTGCAAAATATGAGTCCTTATTTAAATCCCTGTGCAATAATAGGCCAGAATTGCAGTTATTAGATCAAAGTATGTAAAGAATCTGGTCACTGATGTTTTCTATCAAGAATATTCAAGAAAAAGTTAAGATTAAGGAAACTTTTCTGTATCATCAGAGATCACTTTGTATTCTCACAGAGTGTCATAAAAAAGTGATTCCTTTTTCATCTCATAAATGTATCTTTGTGTGACCCATTTAATTTAACATAAAACCATACCCAACAAAAGTTAATGTAGTATGAACAGAACTCCTAATAGTCAATAATATATTTATTTCTAATATAGCTGAACAGTCTCAAAATGTATAACTTTTTAAGTGCACTTTAGCTGAAGTCTCAAAATGTACAACTTTTGAAAGTACACTTTATATTCTACTGAGCTTTTAATATAAACAATTGGTTTTGTTATATTTAAATGCAGCTGATTAAATAAAATTCTGCTACTTTCAACATTTTAGGGCTCTTATTTCTAGGTGTGCAGTACTAGTAACTGAAGCAGCAATACTGAGAGAACTCAGGGAAGTAAATTAAGTGGACTGATGCACCATCGCAGTCTGCATTCAGAGGACTCCATTCAAAATACAGCCCTCAGAATGCCGATGACTGTATTTATTTGTTAGATACCTGGAGAAGCTAAATACATCTCCTCCATTTGCTCTGGAAATTTCCCTGAATCTCTATATGGTCCTTAAAACCAAAGGAAATGGTTAATAAGAAAAGCAAAGAATTTTCTCAAATGGAAGTCAATGGCTCAGAACCTCTGAAAAACAAGACCAGGGAAAATTACTAATTGGGGGACCCTGTCTAACTTTAACAACTACATTAAGCTATTTCCTGAAAGCATTTAGGTGTTCATTTACAGAACTGGATAGCTTTGAATTGAACTTTTAAATGTTTTATTTTAAATGGGTCCTTTCCGGCTTCCATTAGTATTGCAGATCCCCATTAAATACTAAGGAATGTCAACAGTAATTACAGTACTTGGATAATTGTTATTATTTTCAGAAAATATTCTTTTGTTTAGTCTTTTACTTCTTTTTTAATGGAACATCTTGAATTAATTACCCAGTCATTGTTATTGGCAGAATAGGTCCATTTTTCAAAAACATACTGCAATTTTGGACACCTGAATTAATCATAGGTAGAAATGAAAGCTATTTCCCAGGGGTAATATATGATGATGAAATTAAAGACAAAACTTAAAAAAAAAAAAAAAAGTCAATTTGCACATGTAGAAGGCCAGGTATAATTCTTCTATTTTTGAATAAAATTCTTTCTTTAAATATGCATTTTGCATTCAGCTACACTATAACACCCAGTACATTTAGCCTCACACAAGGTCAACTTGATTTAAGGTCATGGTTCATTAACATCTGTGCAGGAATTCTATCTGCTATTGCAGTGAAAAAACAGACACTGAAAGAATAATTTTGTCACTGTTTGAAAAGTTCAGCATGTTAATATGGTTGTGCACTTCAAAGCTTTCACCTTGCTTCTTATTGCCAGCTTTTTTCTACACACCATCAGCAGTATCTATTCCACTCAGGTCAAATCTTCTTAATGAACACTGTGAGCCATTTTTCTGAGCTTTTGAAGATTTAGTATTTTGAAAAATATAATCAAAAGTGGTTTAATGTCACTCACACATCAAGTACATCCACATGTTCCAGTTTATCATTCTTAAAGTCTGTGGTGTCGAAGCTGGGTAGGCTTTCTATACCTAGTTTATTCTGTGCTGGTTTGATTTTTCCTCATCTTTATTATTATGTGCATGCTTAGGACGAACGTGAAGCTGAGTAGACACTTTGCAGGTTCGCTGCCCCTGTTTCATGTCTTGGGAGTGCCCAGCTAGGCTGAGAACCCAGCAGCTGAGGAGTTTCATGGCAAGAGTGGATGCTGCCCACTGAAGATGCTAAACTGTGAGAGGTTCTGCTCCTGCTTGCAACTCAGGTGGATTATGAGCAGGTTCTGTCAGTTTGATCACCCAGAAGGCTAAATTATTTGCAAACTGAGAAAACAGAACTCAGAGAAGAGTCTGGCAGGTCACACTTCCACATATCAGCGACAGTACTTGTGTGGAAAGTGACTTTGAGTGAATCTTATAAAATAAAAGGAGAGTTCTTGTATATGTGGTTATATTGAGATTATTTTTTAAATTAATATTTTACCGATTTTCCATTTCTTCCAGTAACACTTCTTGCTCACTAATGTGCTGTGCAACATAGGCACATGAATTTAATATGACAATTGTAAGAAAAGTCAATCCTTATGCTGCTACTCTCATTTTGTTAAATGATAAATCATTTTTCTTCGCCAAAAAAAAAAAAAAAAGAAAAAAGAAAAGAAAAATACAAGGAGTGCTTACTATTTGTGAATAGAGTTTTGCATCAGTGGTCACTAAGACTTGAGATTAGTCAAACCCTCATGGCAACATGAATGAGGCATTTGAACACACTGAAAACTTGGGGCAGAAAACAGACATTCAAAAATCTACCAACAAAAGGAAAAGAGACTAAAAGTACCCTTGGCCACCTCAGAAAACTAGGAACACCTAATTTATAGATACTTATGCATTTAATGGAAGTATAACCTGAAAATTTTAGTTTGCTATTTATGATAATTTTAATTTTGTAGGCACTCACATCTGACTTCTTTTTTCACAGTGCTAGTATCAATTTTTTTTTTCTTTTACTAAGACTAGCCTCAAACATTTGTTTCCTTTATAAGCACACTAAAGTGGTTTGTCTTTTTGAGAGCACTATTTATTTGCAAAGACTGTTTAAACTGATTGAAAATATAAGATTTAAAGGCAGCCCAGAAAGAGAACTCTGAAACATGCCTTGCTTGTTAATATAAGAATTGTATGTAATATAAGAATTCATGGCCAAAGAATTTTAATGCAACAGTCCTTAGGAAGAGGTGTTTGGGTTTTTTTTCCGTTGTAAGATATTCAGAATTATTCCACACCTCAAGGATAATCTATGAAAGGAAAATGTTCTTAAGACTTTAACAGAAAATGAAGATACATATTGGAAAATACTTGTGAAAAGCATACAAAATGTCAGTAAATGTTAATACAGCACACTCTATTTACTATTTTCTTAGGAGTATGTTAAGAATTAATTGGTGTCTCCTTTTCCTCCACAGCCATAAAGTAGTACATTTTAGAGTGGAGGTAAAGATAACCATCTCCATAACCCAAACTAGAAGAACTTCCATGACCTTCAGCATCAGGAACTAAAATGAGATGTTCAGATGTCCCTCCAGGAGCTCTGGCTTTCCCACTTATCCTGGAAGAGAAGACCCCTGCAATCAGTCCTCACTGCACTTCTTAGGCATCAATTATGTTTTGGTGCATAAAAAGTGGCCAAACTGATAAAAAGCCTAAATTTTCTCATCTATGTCCAGTAAAAACAGAAAAGGAAACTTTTTCAAGTGCTTGAGAAACAAAATTACAGCCTTAATGATGACCATGCCTCAGGCTGATGGCCATTGTCATGTTCTTCAGTTCATCAAAGTATCCTCATGTGCCTGTATATTTGCCTGTTAATTTTTCGGAGCACTTATTTCATACATGTATATATCAATCTCAAAATATAAACCAGCAAATTACAGGATCTTTTCCTAGATAATAGATATTTAGCTAAAGCATCTTTTCAGCAAGGGTATAGGGGTACTCCTGTTAATTGAGTCTGCATTTTTGTTCTAGTATGACTCCTTCTAAAATGTCAGTGCCTGAATCCACAAATATGTAGGCAAAGATGACTTTTCTTTCGGAATTAGCAACCTATAAAAAAGATCAGGAAGGAGAACTGTCATATTGATGTCCAATGGTGTCTTATGAAAAAGCTGTCTGACAGCTTTATTTTGCCATTGGAGAGATTTACTCCTTGCCCCAGCTCATGAAAAGCTAGTACAGTACAAATGATTTTTTTCCCTTGTCAAAACTTGTATTCCAAGCTGCAGCACTACTAACCAAGCCTGACTTGTTATTTTTCTTGGAATCGAGTCTCAGTGGTGAGATTTAGCTGGGGAAAGCAGCTGTCAGATGTCCTTGTATGCTACTATTTGCTGAGATTTAGAGTGAATTCATTATAAAATCCCTACAGTCCCTGCTGTCCTTAACAGCCCGGTGTGCCAAATTTGCTACTGTTGCAATTAATTGCGTACTGTAAATTCACTGGATCATTTAAGGCCTTCCTCTTAGCTTGAGGAAGTGCTAAGGAGAAGAGCAAGTACTTTCAAACAACTAAGTGTTATTTGTGGAATAAAAAGAACACTTACAGACATAAATACACAACAAAAAACAGTTAATTGTAATTTTTACTATGTGTTCTGAAAGAATGGGCTTATGACACTTCCTCTGTGAGGAGGATATACAGGAGAATCACAGTTAGAAAGTGAAACTGCAGTTGGAATAGACTTTTCACAGCTAGGACTACCCGAGGCAGAACAGGTGTCAGCAACAGCAAAGCTGGAAAAGTCCCCAAACAAACTTATACCTCACCCTGGGCTCTGCCCAGCCAGGTGGTGACAGAATGCACATGTCCATCTCATGGTCTTGCAAAGAACATACTAACAATAAGTCAGAGGATTCCGTGATTTTGCTGTGTCTGTTTGTGACCAGTTGATAAACTTATCTCTACCCAAAACTGATGGATGGGTAAGCAGCATACACACAGACATGCAGCCATTAGCACTGAAATTCTGCAGGTTAATACAGCTAAAGACTCTTTAGGTTTATTTACCTTTAAAGTTTATTTACCTTCTTAAAAGGATATAAAAAAAGCCTAGGAACTCACCAATGATATTTCACCAGTGAGGGGATGCCTTTTGAAGTTTTCTGTACAGAAGTTTTCCACAGCCCCATTTTATGGCAGAGTCCCATTGGAAGATATTGTGAGAATCAAAAATTGCAATTATTAGCACAAAAATTTTTACTCTTCTAAGTAGTATGTTTCATAGGGAGGGTAAAATCAAACTGAAACGATTTGATCAGACTGAGAGCAAAAAGAGGATCATTTAAGGTGGCATTCTATATATTATGTGGCAACAGGGCAAAAGAAAAAAACAGTTCTGTAAAATGTTATGTCAGTGATAGTGATATCACAGAGTTATATTCATGATCTTATTTTTAGATTAATTCCCTTGCTCTTAATATTTAATGAAGACAATAACAACATTCCTTAAATAAGCTAAAAAATTGCTGAATAATTCTTGGGATCTTGCTTCACACACCCACATAGGAGTGCCTTTAACCTATACAGAGAAGAAAATGGGTAACATTGTTATGTGCACCTACATAATCCAGCCCAGAATATCTTGCTGCTCCATTTTATCTGATTTGCAGTAATAACAGCCTGCATGGAACTAAATATGACAACTCCCTAAGAGCCAATGCCATAATTTTACTAACAAATGAACTAAAACTAACAAGATCCCAAGGTAAATTAAACTACAATCAACGTGAGCAGAACTGATGCAAGCTTTTTTTGCCAAATGGTCTTTCCTTGGAGGTCCCATACCTCTTTCAAGTATTTTTCCTTTTGAGATGTTGCTCCTTGCCCCCAAGCAGTAGTTTAAGTTGAAAGAAAAAAGCTATTACAAGAGACAGAAGGACTTCAGGCTTCTCTCCATCCATGTGAACTTAATATCTGGCACTTCATACAGAATGTGGACCGTGGCACTGCTGGAAATTGGTTTTGGGAAACACAAGGGTTTTCTTTTGTTGATGAGACTGCTGCAGCTGCTGCAGCTGCTGTTGATTTTCTTTCCCTACTGACCCTTGAGGAACCTCAGAACATTCAGCTTTACTTCTTCTATTTTGTTGTTCCTCCAGTGCTGTACTGGAAGCCATGAATTCTTAACAATAACACTGATATTTCATTAAAAGAAAATTTGTCTTTTTTTTTTTTTTTTCCAATTACATAGTATGCATAGACAGTTTTGAACTAACATTAACACATGAATACAGATATGAACCTGCTTTCTTGATAGCAACACCATTCCCAAACTGCCAAGTTTGAAGGGTATCCCATCCTTCAGAACTAATAAGGGCCTAAACAGGTATTACCATGACTTGCATTGCACTGTGTTTCATAAAGTAGCAATAGATTTCAAATGAGGAAAAAAGGACACAAAGAGCCTCAGCACTGAGGCTTACAACAGGCTGACTATCAAGCATATCCAAATTGAAGTAAAGGAAGCTACACTACGTAAAAAACCATGAATCTGGGACAAATAAAGATTAAAGTCGGAGGCCCAAACCCAAATCATCTGCTAAGGAAGGGCATTTGAGACAGAAATGGAACACAGTAAAGAATAACCTTCCCAAAGGTGTCCTCTCAGAAGGCATTTTCATGTTTTCATGTTTCTACAGTCCAAACCATTTCTTTTCAAAATGTTTTTGCTGTTTAAGATCAACCTGTAAATTATTGCAGGCTATTATATCCTCTTATTAGACATCACACAAATGTATGAATAACCTTTTAAAGAATATACATAATATACATAGATTTTAGAAATTAAATGAGACATGAGTGATGATGTAGCTGCTACAGAGAAGTTATTAAAAATGATACAAATTTCAGTGTGAAAAGGAACAAGCAAGGGACCTCAGGTATGTGTTGTGTTATCTGTCGCTTGCTCTGGAGAAAACTATCTTTGCATCCAGTGCTGGTCGTAAATGAAAATAATCAGAACCCTTTTTTAGCTGATCATTTGTCAGCCTTGATAAAGGGCTTGTGATTTGCTATTTAGATGATTTCTCTTGCAGGTCAGGTTGGGTCTCATGGCTACTGTAAAGAACTGTGTCTCTATTGATTTCTGGAAAACAGGTACACATATTGATCAAGACTGACAAACAGAAATGTTAGGTGATGTGTTTCACATTGTCAAGATACCTCCTCCTGCAGTCTGTGCTCAGGGCAGTCTTTTTCCTTGCTGAAGCTTGTTTTATCAGTCCATTCAAGCATATTAATTCTCACACGTGGGTTTCACATTTCTCTATGGAAAAATTGAAATTGGCTAATGACGTACTTTACTGAAGACTTAATAAGATTTTATGATAATATCTTATTCTATGAGTTGAAATGACATTTCTTAACTATCATTATATACTCACAGGGCAGAAGAATTATGCTGGTGCAGTGTATGGAGTTCCAGCTGCAATCTTAACAGTAGAAACAGAACTCCAGTTTCCCTTGCTTCTGGAAGACTTGACTTGAAAATCCTACATTACTGCACTGACATGATGAATGATTTCCCCTAGTTTGTGTGACAGAGTTTAAGCTCCATGCTCTAGAGGGAGAATGCCATATTGACAAAGATAACAACACCGGTGTTATTTCCTGTGGTCAATTCTTTGGACTCCTTTTGCTCCAGCATACAGTTTTCTTTCAGGAGGACCAGGAGTGTACCTCCCTGCCTTCAAGGCCAGCCTGCTCAGAGAGGTCTTTTAAAAGCCTCAGCTGACTCTGAAGCTTCTCCAAAAAAAGCTGGATGACACTTCGGCAGAGGCTTCCTCCCAAAAACTCTGCCAGAAAACCTCATTGGTGCCCCTCCTTTTCCTGGAGAACTCCTTTCCAGAGTGTTCCCACATGTGCAACTCTGCAGGCATTGCAGCCTTGTGTTACAGAATTCCTCAGGGAAGGTGGACATGATGTATATCTAGGTCTTGAACTACCCGAGCTGAGGCCTTGCCGAGGCCTTGCTGAGGCATGACCTGAGGCCTTCAAGCTTGTGACACAGTTAAAATTACTTAGCAAAGTTGTGGCGCAGTTAGAAATTAGATGTTAAGGTGTCAGGGAAAGATAATGGGGTTTGTGAAGGTCACTGTATAGAGTTGTTAGTAAGCATGTGTCAGCTACCTTAAAAGTAAGTTCAACAATGTGTGTTTGCATTCTTGTCTCTGCTGTGTGCCAATGAAAGAAGTACTGATTTTGTAAACTATATAGAAATGTATATAAGCTGCCATTTTAGATGAACTAGAGGAGAAACGTAGAAGTGGCCACATTGGTTGGACCTGCGTTTGCTTCGACCCAACTCTCTTTCCTTAACTTTTTCCCCTCTCCTGGAGAGTATATT
>VXBB01001094.1:131525-212980 GCA_013399915.1 Illadopsis cleaveri | reverse complement strand
AAGTAATTTTAACTGCGTCACAGGCTTGAAGGCCTCAGGTCAGGCCTCAGCAAGGCCTCGGCAAGGCCTCAGCTCGGGTAGTTCAAGACCTAGATATACATCATGTCCACCTTCCCTGAGGAATTCTGTAACAGCCTTGTACCTCTCCAACTTGGGCCTAGGCCAAATGGATTGCCTTCTGGCCTGATCTTGAACCTGCCTTGTCACTGAACCTACCCAGTGACTGCCTTTGAACCTGGAAACTGTCTCTGACCATGACTTGATATAGAAATACCTTCTTCAAATATCAATATTAATAGGAACCCTTGATGCACACAATACAGAAACAATTTACACTGAAAGAAGTGTTTTGGATATATTTGGCCTGTTACATGAGTGTCCTGGTTCTGGCCAGGACAGGGTTGATTTTTGCAGTAGAAAAAGGAAGAGCATGGCTGGGACATGGAGGTTGCTCCATACCACCCCAGGTCATTGCTGGGGCTTTTGGGGAAGGGGTCCCTTCCATCTGAATTAGTGTAGTAGAAGGCGTGATGGAGCAATGCTGGGTCCAAGCTGGAGGAAGAACTTGGGTAGTGCCAAACAATCTCGTGTGAATTGTTTGCCTCTCTTGTATATTTTGTTGTTGATACTGTAGTTGTTATGGCTTGCTTTCTTATCTCATTACTCTTTTCAGGAAATTGTTCTTATCTCAACATGTGATCTTTGCCTTTTGTACCTCCAGTTCTCCTCTCCAGCCTGCTTTTCAGGGAAGGCCAGGGGTAAAAGTGAATGACCGGTGCCTGGTTTGGAGTTCCAGTGGGAACACTAAATTAGGAAATACCACTCCTAAACTGCAACAGAGCATCAGTGAAACAGCATGACACCCCTTCTAGCCATAAAGAAAACATGGAGGAAGATTCAAAATAATGGACTGAAAAAGCTGGTTTGGACTGATTATTTTGAAGGGCCTGGAACTTTATCATACAGAGCCCTCCTTGACGTGTGAATCACAAGTATTTTGCAAGAGGGCTGTTCTGTTGAATTCCAGTTATCACGCAGTGTGTCTCCCTCAATGAACACACTCCACAAAGCCCAGAGCACTGCCAGCTATAGGAGTGATGTTTGGTATACGAGTTTGAAAACCCTGGAGTGAAATGGTAAACAGCAAACTTGGTTACACTCTCTAAATACCTAGAGAGAAAGCAGAAGTTGCAGGAGTTATGAAATTTCTCACTGTAGCAGGCAAAGCATAAAATAACCCACCAGTAGAAGATGAAACAAGGCATTTTTAAGCTAGGAATAAAGTTCAGTGAAGTTCATTAACCTTTGGCACAATTTGCTGTGAGTTATGGTAGATTCTTTAAACTAAAAAATTATATAGTGAAAAAGAAGATCTTCTCTAAAACATATACATGCTTTAAATTGGAGGTCAGAATAAATAATTGTAAAAATCCCTTCTGCTGTTACAATCTTTTCAAATAAAACAAAAGTTGTTGGCTACCCTTGTACCTTACTTGGAAGATTTAGTGATGCAGATCATGAGTGATTTTCCACTTGTGCTTGCTATATAATTAATAAGATGGATACCTCTCTGCAAACAGCACTGGGCTCTTTTTTAATTTTGAAAGTGGAGCTTAGGGTTACTATTTTCATGCTGTGCCACATTACTGAAGTTCTGACTCTGAGAGGCTTTCTCTTTCATATTTCACTGTCATAATTTGATCACTGTCCAGTGATGCTTCAACAACACGTGACATTGCCACAACATTCTCTCCTCAGTCTGCTAAGGTTTCATTTACCCTTCAATTCCTGGTGAAATTTGCTTCCTGCATTAGTCTCAAAAAACAGAACAATGTAGAAAGGAAGGGACATCCAGAAATCATTTACTCCAAACTTCTGCTCAAAATAGTGTTAACTTCAAGCTTGAGTCAAGGCACTTAGAGACCTGAAAAATCTCCAGAGTCTGGGATTTCACGACCCTTCTGGGCAGCTTGCTGCAGTGGATCACTACCCTCACAGTGAAGTATTTCTTTCCCTTTAGATCAGCTGGAATTTTCTCTGTTGTACCTTTTTTTCCACTACCTACTGTAGAGAAAAATCTGTCCCTGACTTCTACAAAACCACCCCTTAAGTAACAGAAGACAGCATTTAGATCCCTGCCCAGCATTCCCTTCTCCAGCCTGAACAAGGCTAGCTTTCTCTGCTTCTACTTGTATATTATCTTCTCTACTCTCCAAACCACTTTCATGGCCCTACCTTTGGACTGCCTCCAGTCTGGAGTCCAAAACTGGATTGTTAAACTACGTAAGTATCCTGCCAGACCACTTGTACAGCACATAAAGCTTCCTCTGAGTGACAGTCCAGCCCATTGACCAGTCTGGTATTACCTGTGAAGTAGCTGAGAGTTCATCCTGTCCCACCATTTTCGACATAAGCATGAGATAGTGTCAGTTTCAATGCCAGTCCCTGAGGAACAGCAGGTGGGTGAACCACTGGCTGAGACACTCTGAGGCTGGCTGAGACAGTTTTCTGCTCACTTTATAGACCAAAGGACTGATGGTTTTCAGGCAAGACAGCCTGGTATGAGATTTTCTTTGTTTTGGTTTCAGATATTTCCACTTGATCTGACAGATTAATTTGTGCTTGAAGAGTCCTATGTTTTCACATGTAATATTTTCTTACATTTTACTTCTCTTGTGATGACTATTGGCATGTTCTGTTTGGAAGAACTAACCCTATAAATCAGGTTAGATTAGAAGGTACATGTAACTCTCAGTGTTATGTAGAGTGCCTTTTTCCAATATCTTTCTCTTACAAGTGAATGACTTAACCAAGTTTATTGTGTGACACCAGTTATCAAGATTTTGAAGTATTTCCATTAATATGAACACAGATAGATGTACTTGCATCTAGCTTTTAATTCTCCATCTACACTAAAAGTCTGAGAAGAGACCACTAAAATTGTTTTTAAAAGTCTTTGGGGAACACACAGGATGATCTCTGAATTAGATGCACTTGCAATTTGTTAGTCTACAGTTAGTCTTTATCCTATTCCGTTGCAGAACAAATGCAATTTGAGAGAAATGTTAGAATTTTGGACCAGCTGTGCACAACATACTGCTGCTTTGTAGACAGTGGCAAACCTTTAGTGAGAAACTGGAAAAAACGACAATTTTGATGCCCAGAAAGAAGCACTACACCCAGCTGTACAATGTGGACTTACTGGGTGAGATCCAGTAGGATCTGCAAGCTGTGGACCTGTTAATGAGTAACTTAAAAAATTGATTGCACACTCTGTATCAAATGTATATTTTATTTATGACTTACTGTGTTCACTGAGTCTTATCAGCAATGACCAGCTGCTGCCTCTTCTTCAAGTCTTAAACTCTGTCAATCTCTGGAAAAACAGAGGTATTGTACAATCTGACCTAGCAGAACTGGCAGCTGTGAGTCTGTTTTATTGATGGATGATCTGAACAAACTACTACCAGGGAAATCCTGGCTTCCAGCTGGACGTATTTATTTCAGAAAGGGAAACAGACTGAAGGATGGGCATGAAGCAAGGCAGCAAAAACTAATTTCGCATTATAATGCAAAATTTTTAATTTATTCCCAATAAATAACCTATTGCTTCAGTAGTCTAGTTCAGTACTTCTCCAGTTGTGAACCACATACTCTTCTTAAGATATTTGCAGCTGTGTATGAAGCAGAATATACTCTTATCTCTGTGCTATCCTGTGATAAGGTATGAAGAGACAATAACTGTGAATGAGCTGGAAACCAAACTCATCAAGAATAATTTTATTTATCGTTTTTAGATAATCCATTTCAAATTGCTCAGGTCTGTTATACAGTAAGAATAGCTTTATGGCTCCTAGTACCAGAGCAGAAATAGTGCAAATGGATGATGGAAAAGGTACAGATTTGGTATGAACTCACTCTACCAGTTGCTGTGGTTTGACTACAGCTGTTAACTAAGTACCACACAGCTGCTTTCTCACACACACCCCACAGCAGTGGGATGGGGTGACACTGGAAAAAAGGTGTTAAAACCTATGGGCTGAGATAAGAACAGTTCAATAATGGGAACAATAACAAAACCAACAACAATAATAGTAATAATGTAATAAAAAGATGGGAAGAACTCCAAAAGAAACGAGTGATGTACAGTACAATTGCTCATCATCCACTCACCAGCACCCAGCCTGTCCCCAGGTAGCAACTGGCATCTCCCAGCCAACTCCCCCAGTTTATACTCTGAGCATGATGTTCCATGGTATGGAATACACCTTTGGCCAGTTTGGGTCAGCTGTTCTGGGCTTTCTCCCACACAGCTTCTTCTGCACTTGCTCCTTGACAGAGCATGGGAAATATAAAAGTCCTTAGGGTAAGCAGCAACTGAGCTATCAACATTATTCTCATACTAAAGCCAAACTAAAGCACCATACTAGCTACTAGGGAAAAGAAGAACCCTATTCCAGCTGAAACCAGGACACTAGTCCAAATTGTCCAAAGACAATGATGGATTAACTTAGTCCAGACAGGCTTTGTCTCATATCCAGTATTGCCTGTCTATGCAACTCCAACTCTGCTCCAGCTGAGGCACCACCTGGCATCTGTTCTGCAGGTGACATCAAACCAGCCTGAGTGCATGAAACTGGTAACTGGTTTAGCATCATCTTCAAAAAATTCAAATGAGATTCACTGATGTTCACCTGCCTGAACTAGATTAAATATACATTTCTGGTTCATCCAGTACTGCACAGATCTGATGTTAATGACTGTGAAACAGCTACAAAATGATGCTTTGCCAAGTTTCCAAAACTCTATTCCTTGATCTAGTCAATGTCATTGATTACTGCAAACATAAATGATCTAAGAGAAAAAGTATAATCAAAGCTCAGGTGTATTGTTCCAGAGGCATGCCAGATGTTTATTTAAAATTTTTACTGACAACATAATAAAAAGAATGAGAGGACTATTTAAGGCAATACCCTTCTAGGAAGATGCTATGGTATTGTAACTTTATCAGGCAAGATCCCAAACAATAGTTACCTACCAGAATATTATAATGTGATATTTTGGTTTTCTGAGCTCATAGTTTTTAAAGAAATTCTCAGATTGTTGTGATGCTCTTTTTTCTTAGAACCCTGTAACAGGAAGTAGGGAAATTCAGTCGTTGCCCTATTCTTTCAATATAGCATTTACTTTTGTTTTAGAGGTGATCTAAAAATGAACACTAACACTTTAATTAGGCAGAAATGGAACAAAACCTTGCCATTGTGTGAAGAAAACGTGGCAGGCAAAATCAATTTCTTTTTGGGGAAAGGGCAGAGGCAGAACACACATGCATAACTTATGTCTTTTACTAAAGGGATCAGAATTTTTTTTCTGCAATCCCTACAGCCAGCCATTCACCATGGGTTTTTGTCAAGTGGAATTTCAAGACATTTCAGATGAGGCCCTAGTTCCCTCTATGCTACAAGGAAGATGACACCAATACCTGCATGATGAATTATAGGGTGTTTCCAACTCCTTACTGAACAAATCTCTGTATCACTGAAGCATTCTAGGTAAGTGATAACAAAAGATCAATTTCTTTGGAGGAGACAATATTTTCTCCTCTATGCTACTTTGCAGAATAAAGATGGAATGTAAGATATACATTTTTCTGTACAATTCCTGTCCAGTGAATTGGCAAAATCTAACAGTCAAAGTGCTACACTGTTAATTATAAAAAGAGTAGAAAATTAAATTTTTAACTAAGGGACATAATGAATGAGACATGAAAATATGCATTTGAATATATAATGACTAAAAATATGGTAACTTGGATCATACTTAACTGAAAATTGATAATTGGAACACTGTTCAATTAGTGTTTGATGAACAATTATTTTCCTAGCTCCATCCTGATTTGGTCACTACTTTTCAAGATTCATAGAAGTTATTGTTTTTACAGTTGTCACCAATTGCTGGGATTCAGCTGTGAAGAGTGTTACAGGCTCAGACCACTCATGAAGCAAAATAAAAGATTTGGCCCTGTGGCTGTAGGTGTGTCAGGGAATAAGCTGATGGCTAGGAAGTTCTCTCTGATAAAACTGAGCATTCCTTCAAACCTTTGTCAAATAAATGTTTATTTTCTTTATGAATTCTGCATCTAACTTCCAATTAACTTTTTTTTTTCCTACTGCCTTTTATCTGCCTTACCTCATTTTACCTCTTTTTTTTTTCTTCTGTAAAGTGAGGGACTTTTTAGTTGGAGAGAGATAAAAATTAAAAGGGAGAAAGGTGGTGTGTAACACAAGGGAGTGCTAAAGTGTCATAGTTCTCTGCTTATCTATTTAGGAAGCCTCATAAGATGGCAAGGCAATCAAAGCCAATATGAAATAATTCCATATCAAGAGAAACTCCAAGTGTCTCATTAAATTTATGTATGTATGTACCACATTCAGAAACAAGGCAGACAAAAAAAGAATCCAAAACGGATCCCTGTTAGCTTAATGGATTCCAAAATGTCAGATGTGTAGGAATGTATGCATATATCTATAGGAAAAAAAAAATATATGCCCTGTATACATGCATATACAGCTATGTATGGAGATCCATATGTGTATGCAGGTACTTATCTTTTAAACTTATGCACATGTCTGATTTATTTCCCTTTACCAGCTAACATGTGGTCTATTTTATTAGGCAAGAAATGTCTTTCCTTTTGGTAATTCTGCACTGTGTAATAGCATCTGTCTGTCTTTCTGTTCTGGCAGTCCCAGTCTGACAGCACAGTGAGTGACATTTCAGTTACAATGTTCAGCATGAATAACAGAAGGGTAAAACAATTTTCTGAAATCTCGTCCCACCACACCTCCACCAGCCCAGCTCAATGGCCATCTGGAGCACTTTTATGACAGAGGAGAGAAATGCTTGCACTTCAAGGAGCTCATTCTAATTCCTTGTTTCACAAACCTGCCCAGAAAGAACTGAAAATCAATAAATGATAGCTCTGTAGTAAGTATTACGACTTCAGTTTCCAATTACTTTTAATAACTTTTAATAACAGGAGCATCAAGGAAATGCTAAAATCTCTCTAATAATTCCCAGGCCTCTGAAAGTGAGGACTTGCTTTTGTGCATTGAGCCCCAGCACCACATGATTCTGATTCTGGGGCACAGAAAGGCTCAATGCTTTGATAAATTTCTTTCACACATCCACTGCGTTAGCTACCACAAGCACAAATCCTATAACTTAATTGATATAAAAGTTCACTACAAATTAAGCTGCAGAAAAACAAACTATCATGACAGTGCTACACATTGCTGAGTAGGGACAAATGTAAAGTACAAATACAAGACAGGGAACTGGAAGAGTCAGGGGAACCACAACTGAAATTTGAGTCATGAAAAAAACTAACACCTCACACAAAGCTTC
This sequence comes from Illadopsis cleaveri, assembly GCA_013399915.1. Taxonomy (NCBI): domain Eukaryota; kingdom Metazoa; phylum Chordata; class Aves; order Passeriformes; family Timaliidae; genus Illadopsis; species Illadopsis cleaveri. The sequence continues at coordinate 205,573 of VXBB01001094.1, read as the reverse complement.
CAAGAGATGCATAGTGATTCTTCCTGTTTCAATTCTTGCATGCTTCATTACCAACTAATATTCAAAACCAGCAACTAGCAAAGGGAAGGCAAGCGAAAAAGAGTCAAGAAGAAAGGGAGAAGTTGACTGGACAGGGACTAGTAGATAGCCATGAGAATAACCAGAGATCCAGAAAGCATGACATACACAGAAGAAGAGATTGTCAGGATCTAGCTTAAGGAAGAAAAGACTAAGGGAAAGAAGAACAGTTCTTGCTCTCAAAATAGACTTCTGCAAAGGCAGGAGAGCAGTCTGTATTGCTTTCTCACAGTGTCCAGGCAAAGAATCAAAATTGGAGCAAGGGAAATCCAGAAGCGACCTCAGTGAAACTGCCTAATGATAAGGAGAGTGAAGGTCTGGAACCAGTGATCTGGGGAGGCTGTGGTGGCCCTATGTAAGTCGTGAGCTCTGTTGTTGCATCAGAGAAATATGTGTCAGGAAAGACAAAGAAGCACCTGTCACAGGAGGCAGATACCAAATGAGCTCCTAGAAGTTTCTCTGACATTACTGTTCTGTACCTTATTACCATACTGTAAGCATGAAGGAGGAGAGGAAACACATAATTCATGAAACTTCTTGCTTGCTTGTTTCTTTTTTGATTAAAGACTTACTGATGGCTTGAGAACAGATAGAAATATGTCAAGCTGAATGACAGACATTGACTTCTACTTATTCACAAATAAAAAAAACTTTCCAGCTGAGATCTACATCCAGATCTCACCACAAGGCCTGTCTGTTCGGCTGTGTTGCAGAGGCTAAAAGCAGATCCAAAGCTGTCTCATCCTGGGGATTCTGCTCCTTCTTGCAAAGCTTGAGACACATTGACTTGTTTGTGGTTTTGTTTTCTTTGCTACTTGCCATTTTATACTAATCACTAATTTTTTTTACATTATTTACTGATGATGGATGGGTGATCTTTGAACAAAGTCAGTCACACTAAATATCAGCATCATGACAGAGCTACATAGGTTATGATGCTTGGTCTTTGTACGGCATAACATGCTGCTCTGAGAATGGCAAAACTCTCTAGTCATGAGAAATTAGGTTTTTCTTAAAGTATACTACATCAGAGTGTTGAGAGCACCTTTGTCATACACGAAGCTCCCTCCCTTTCATCCACTGGCAAGCCGGTAGAAAAGGTGAACAAAATACAAAAGGCAATCCCTGATTTAATATGAATATCTGAGCCAATGAGAAAAACCTCTGAGCCTGTGCTCATGCATGTTCACCATTCACCTGAGATAACCTCCTCTTTGCCAGGGCCTAGCTACACATGGCCACTCAGTGACCTCAACAATCCTCTGAGATTTCTTCTTACAGGGCTCTTATTCAGCAGTGAGAATTCAAGCCTATCTGACCAATGCGACTTGCCTCCCCAAAACACCTTTAAGAATCCTGTTTAGAATTCAATGGAAGCACTGATTTTGATGAACTTTGAATAAGACCCCAATGTCAACTGTCCTTACAAAATAGGGAATGTGGTTGGGCAAAAGTGACTTGCTTCTATTTCTTGTTCTGTGATAAGCCTCTCCCTGGACTTGCTTACTTTCATTACTTAGGAGACAAGATACACTGAGACAAACCTAGCACAGTGTTTTTACAGCACATAGACCAATAGATTTCAATGTATTATCATAGAGTAGTTAGTAACTTAGGAGGAGATTGAACCAGACAACCAACCCAAAGCATCCTTGAGCCCTATGATAACACATAGCAGAAGTGAACTGTGTTTTCATGGACTGTTTTAATACCTCTTGCTGTAAACCTTTCCTTGTATATTCTGTGCTATTTATCATTACATAATTGTAAGTATTGAATGACAGCATGGACAAATACCACTTGCCGTTTATTTCATTTTGGTATTATTAGCCCATTATTCTTAAAATACCATATTCTACTTCTCAAAAGACAGACCATTCAGATTTATCCTTTATGCAGAAAGTTCTAGACTACGTTCTTTCTGAGTACTTAATTACAAAATTTAATTATTATAATTCTGAACATGGCACAGTTTAGATTCTCTTTCCTGAATTCTTTCTCCTTGATATTTTCAAAGTAAAAATTTCTAAATGCCATTGCAATTCAGTTTAAATCCAAACTGAAAAAATCTACTACAATTTCAGGTGTTATAGCATATATTAAAACCAAATTATATTGGTCAGAATGATGGGAGCATGCAGTTAGCTGTGCCCTCAGGATAAAATCTCTAAAAAATCAGTGACCGTGTCATAGAAAGATTAAAGGAGGACTGGGTAAAAGAGTAAAATCCACATTGACTTGTCCTGTACAAAATGTTATGAAAATTAATACTTTTGTATAAAGATAACCAAATCCCAACTTAAATCAAAGAGAAGATAAACAAATAAGGCCTTATGTGACAAATTATGAGGAGCTGGAGAGGAAAAAGTAACAGAGCAATGGCAGAAATGGATGAAAGGTTCTAGTCATAACAGTTGACCTGTAGAAATGTTAAAAACAACCATCTAACAAACTTCAGTGTTACCAATTCTGCACTTAATAATAATAGAGGAAAATATTATATACCCCAATTGTGAGTGTTGAATATTTTGAAGGATGCATTTTCCTACACTGTGTGCACTTGGGAGTATGCACACTATTCTAGACCTTGCCCTCTACTTTAAACAAGAGTTCATATTTAGGGTCTTGGAGAGGTGACACAAGGGTATTTAACGATGTATTGTGTCCTTTCTTCACCCCTAAACCACTACGGATGAAGTCCACACTTATTTCTGAAAAGGACTATCACAAGTGTTATACCTTGCTCTTAACCTCACACAAATGGTGCTCTGGACAAGCTGCACTCAGGGGCATTGCACTGAGTTACTGCTGAGGGGGGATAATATCATCATGATTCCTTAATTCTTCATTTTGTGTTCCTGTCCTCTCACAGAAGGGCTGTACAAGTAGACAAAATGCTGTTCCAAAATTAGATAAGTCCCTGAAAGATTGAGCAGTTGTGCAGCTCCTAAGATGGACACGGTAGAGTCACTGTGCAGGATGACTGAATACACAACAGCTTCAAAGACTTCAGAGTTCTTTTTGAGCAAAAGACAAGTAATACTAAAAGCATTGTTAATTGAATATGGAAATTAATTTTGAGGAAAATGTGTATACTATTCTCATGACATGCAAAATCTTATTGTTTGAAATGCCTACAGACTTTCTGTTGGTAGGAAGATAATATTTTTTTTCTCAGGAAACTAGAAGAAATAGAAATTATTTGTCTCCTTTATAACTATGAATGATTGAAAAGTGAGTGGATGAACTTCTGTTTTAGAAAACTTAGTTAACTTTTTTCCCCTGTTTTGTTGTTGTGCTTCTTAAAATATGTACAGAGTGTATTTCCCCCTTTTCAGTTCAGTAACTCCGTCTGGTATTTTTAGTGATCAGTCTAGCATGCCCAATCAGAAATGGACTCTTGCAATGCTTTGATCAATGGATCTTTGAATATATCAACATATATAGCACATAAATGAATTGGCTTTTGGTACTTTATGTTTCAGTAACTACAAGGATTTTATTGTGCTGATGTTCCACTCAGATGGATGCTGAGATGTGGGTAAAATGACTCACATGCTGTTAGACAGTTACTCTAGCATTAGTAGGGAAAAATATTTTAGGAGATCCAAATGTAACTGACTCAGACTCTTCTGAGATAATTTTATGAGAGAATTTTGACTTGAAGGAAGTGCTCCTGAAAAAGGGCTAAACCTTGAAGAATGAATCATTAAATCTCTAAATACACCACATCCCATTAGTTCTTTGCTTCACGTTTATCAAGTTTGATTCCAAAATATCATTTTGCCTACTATTAAAATTACCCTGAGATGCAAAATATTATTACAGTGCTTCCATTTCATAAGTACAGTTGAACCTCTGTTGAAATAATTTTTCTTTTTCTGGGGCTAGTCTTTTCCAACACTAAAACTCCTTTCAAATCTTTTCATCAAAAGGTTACAAATCCTCCTCTTTTATTTTTTGTTGCAATTGCAGTAATAAGTATCATGCTGTTCTTTTCACATGTCATTTTTTTTGCCTTTCACTACACTCAGCTAGAAGTCTTACTTTTCTCTACACATTTTCTATTAGAAGTATTAGGACTACTATCTAATCCTTTGCTCTGTGCAGAAAAAGTGTTTCACAAATCTAGATGACTTTTAAAGGAGCATTATACAGAAATCGTCATCTCTAGGCCAGTGTAATTTTATCATTTTCAATCATTTGAATGATTTCTTTTCATTAAAACTAAATCTTTGTGACTCAATATTAAAGGGGGCTCAACTTTCTAAGATAGCTGAGGTACTAAAAGTTTTGTGAATTCCAAGTAGGAGAACAGAGATACAAACTTATGCCTGCGTTGAGAAAAAACCCCTATACCTTCTACTGGATATCAAGCATCCTTGCTGTCACTAGATATTTATCAGCATATTAATAGTATTGTGCTTGCCTCTATATTGTTAAATTTATCACAGGAAATGCAGTGGAGGAAATTGGAGGAGGTAGACTACTAATATATGACACAATCCCATCCATTATTTGCAGTGTTCACAGAATTGCCTGTTAATTACTATTCATCTATTATTTACTCATACATTTGTCACTTTTTGGAAATCAGACCAAAAAATCCTAAGTTACAGTACACCTAATATCTTTCCTGAATGAAAATAAGGCTACTTGGACAACATAGCACTAAGCTTAAATGTAGCAGAATCAAATCCACAAGAGATGTAAGGAATAGAATGCAATTTGAAGATATTTTTACTTGTGCAATGGACACATACTTTCTTATACATGCAGATACAGCGTAAAAGCCTTTAAAAAACCCAAAAAGATACAAAATTCTTCAACACTTCAGCCTGGTGATTATCTATACAATTTAAAGCATTAAAAATGAATATTAGAAAGAAAGCTGTTAACAAAAAACCACCCCTGCACATATCTACAATTCTGTAGGTCTTGCAAAGGCAACTTACATAGTAATCACTTTGTAACCTCTTACAGGAATTAAAATGCAAGTTGATAGTCACTACTGATAAAAATCTATTTCACCTTGGCTTCTAAAACCATGTTAGGCTTTCACTGATACAACCACTTTTTTCAATGTAATGCACTTTTGCCTGATGAATTACAAAAGCTGAGATATTCTTCAAAGTATGGTTTTGCCTCACTCGTCTGACCCAGCTCAGTGAATCCCATGGACAAGTGAAAGGCCAGCAGCCTTGGTAGTCCCTGCAAAACAAACCATAGTCCTTTGGATTAATGGAAAGTGGGAGAGGAAGTTGTGCAATTTTTAACCTTTAGCTGTAGACTGACGTGAGAGAAGCAAGCAGTGATGAGAAGACAAATGGAGTTCTAGGCTACCTCAAGACTGATGAGGAAGAAAAGCTCACCATGAGCACCATAGTTAATCAAGAAAAGGACCTGGGATGCTCATGCCCATTGTGAGTCTCTCTACTACAGTACCAGCTTGGGATCCAGAGGAACGCTGAGAAATGCAAAGGAAGAAAAGAAAAGACAGTAGGAAGTTTTCTTAGAGAATAATTTTAATTATATTATCAACAAAGCATTTCTTTTTAGCATCAGTTAATTTGGATTGTCAGGCTGTCAAAACATTACTTGTACTAACAACAGAGCCTTACCTCATGCATGAGATGTGTTCTCTTTTGCTCCCAGAGTGCAATGAGCACTCTGAGTGTAGAATCCAGCTCTTGTGCAGCAATAATTTACTACTGTCACCAAGGCACTGGCTCACTCCACACTGCAAACTGAGTTGGGGAGCACAGGCACTGACCATTTTATACACTTCACTCTTTCTTAACTGCAAAATGGTATTTTATGTAGGAAGAAAAGATGAGGCTTCTTAAGCTCATGTATGAAACACACTCCTAGTTAAGAGACTTAGCTAGAGTCCTTTGGAGCTAGCTAAATTTTATATGTCTTTGTTTCAACATCAAGACCAACAGATATCATCTGAAACCAAAGTCATTACTCATGTAAGTTTTCTACCTTCGTCCCCCTGGATCAAATGGCAAACTTCTATCCCAATTTTTTTTTTTTTTTTAAATTTTCTACTTTAGTTATAGCTGTTACAATGTCCTCCCTGGATAAAAAAATATGGGTTGTATTTTAGCAGCTGACTTCCTATCCTGTGATCGACTAATGAGCTATTTTTCACTTTTTCTTTCCTGTCTGCATCTGGCAGACCCTTTTACTATCTTGTTTTCAAAGACTAATTTAGTTCCAAAATATTCTCTTTTAATTTAACCTTTCTTTTTCCATTCACCTCCAGATTTCCCTCCCATGTAACATTTATACATTTATATCCTACTTTTCAAGGAAGACTATGTGATCAAACTGTAACTTTTCATCTCACACTACTTCTGATGTGCTATTTGATAGTCTTGTTTCCCTTTTGAAGCCTACATGCTGATGTAGAACTTATCTTCCAAATATACCGTATACACATTAAATTTCCATGAGATCATTTTTGTAGGAGGAATTATTAAAACCTTTGCTTATTTTCAGTGTCATTAAGCTGTTCTTCTGGACATTTGATGGGGCCCAGCAGAGCAACAAGATTAATGAATGGCAGAAGTTTTTCTTACTATGAAAGCACCTTGTCAAATTAAACATACATAATTTATAACAAAGATTTTCTTTGCTGCTCAGGGGTAAAAATTTCATGCATCTGCAGAGTTTCCAGTCCTGCATTATCAGAGTATAAATTTGAGATGTGACTGATTAGAGGTTGTATGACAAAAAGATGTTTTGTCACAGTTGGTGACATCCTCAAAGAAATGATTCACCAAATCCATTAAATATACACAGTGAATGCAGTCACCCAAAATGTTCTTAAGAATCAGATAGACATTAGGATTTTATCCTGGAATAGGTGATGTTCCCAGGATTAGGATGCAAGATCTGACTGGAGAGGAAATAATGTGGAAGGGAATTTTCTGCAGATAAAACTGACAAAGCAATCTAAATTCTAATATCCTCTAGAAGTTAAGTGGTGAATTGTTTGGGGAAATTTCTTTTTTTTTCATGATACTTTTTTCCTTTTTATTGCATTACATGATATGGTGCTAACTGGCTTTGCACTGACTCAGGAAAGCAAAATTATGATCTCACTCTTCAGGGAGTTGTTAGTAAGGAACAGTTTTGTGGGCAGCTTTCTTATTTCTTGTTAACTGTACAGGTTTTCTAGCTCCTCAGAAATTAGGGATATCATAAGTGGGCCCAGGAGACAGGTACTAGAATAAAATCAAGGGCAGGAGCACCACCTCCTATTTGATTTGTAGTTCAAAGCCTGTAATTAAACTATTTTAACATGGGCTTTTAAACAAAACCTGTCTTTCCCAGGACTCAGCTCCCTAATAGCTTCTTTCAATGCTATTTACTCTTTCCTCCACATTAAGCAATTGTATGTTTTGAGACAGAAACCAATCGGACTTCAATTTCTTCCCCGGGTCTGAATTGTTTTCTCTTGCAATGCAATACAGAGTCTAGAGATTATTTCAATTTAACAAAAGGATTTCTTTCATGAAGGGGTAAAGTGATAAGGAAATGAATGCTTCTTTGATTACTCTTCCTCATGTGCATTTCTTACCAGGCAGATTCCTGCAAATCTCTTTAGAATCAAATATTAGTGCTTAAAGTAACATACCAGGAAAATATTAGGTTTCTCATCCCATGCTATGCTACAGAACTACATAAACTTGCAAGTTCTTACTGTGACAAGCTCAATTATGGCTGAGGAAGATGATGTAAACTCTGTCTGCACAAATGCAATCCTAGCTTCTGACCACAGTTCTCCAGGAGTTTTTAAGCTCTGTTTTTACACACATTGCTGAATAACAATATAAATCCTATATTTATGCTACTAACAAATATCAGACTGCCGAAATTCCCCAGATTTTTTGTTGTACCACATAAATACATTGTAGAACAGATTAAGGGACTATGGTTAAAGGGGATGATGAGCAGTTACTGTTTTTCGTGTGTCCACACCTAGATGAAACTACAGCCAAATTAATAACTGTCCCAGACTCAGGAATTTTTTTTGTTCTTTATCAACTCTGTCCCCTCATGCTTGTCTTTAATCCACCTCTTCTATGTATGTGACATCTGCTCCTGGACGTGTTTAATCCGTCACTAGCTGTCTGTTAAGACAAATGTTTAGGAAGAATTCTGTTTGCAACTTTGGTGCAGTTTTGCCTCTCACAGCTGTGAGGGGACTACAAATTACAATGTAGGGTAACTCATGGCTAAGTCTTGGCAGGTATGGTATTCTAATATTTTCCTGACTTCCATGGAGATGCTCTCAGTTCACACCAGCCCTATAAGCAGATGGTTAATTGTTACAAAGCTGCACACTGGTGATTTCAAAACTTGAGTGCACTACCATTTGCAGGGTAACATATGGCTCAAAGGAATCATGGAACATTTATAATAATGCAAGGACAGAAACAGCAGAAAAAATCCCGACATCTTAAAATATGTTGGGCTTTTGTGAGTGGCATTTCTGCTTTTGTGGCACAGCTCTTCAAAGATGATAAAACAGGATAAACCTTTCCAGTGAATGAGCATGGTACTGTAAGCCACTGTGAGATGCTGCTGAATATTTAAAGAGCTGGCATTCTCCTAACTAGAAATTTTTCATGTCTTTTGTGAGAAATGAGCCACCAATATGCAAATTTTCATTCCTTCCTTTTCTCGGTTTCTGTTCCTTGCCAAGATTCAAGGTTGTTAAAGTCCCCGGCCCTCTAAAAGCCCTGAGCCGCCTTGCAAGAAAGAAGCAGAGTCCTTCAAGTTCTTGTTCTCAGTTCTCATGCGTCGTTTATTATTTGGTGTCTCATAATTTGCTCTGCACCCAGCCGAGGTCCGGACAGCGGCTGGGACACNTTTAAGACCCTGGGGTTTTTTTGTTGTTGTTTCTAACACTGTATAGTCTGTCTTTTAAAATTATCCACTACCATATTTTAACACCCCAAAGCAGATCATTGTAAGACTTTCTTCCAGTCATGCTAATAATAGTGTGTTAAAAAATTATTTACAAATAATCTTTGTAAATAATTTTTGATGCTACACCTTTAAGAATTAAATATTGTTTTTCTTATTTCTATTGAGTGTTTTGCTAATTAAATACTAATGGATGGAATATCTTGATAAACCCATTGGTTAAAAGTCATTGTTTGGTCAATATTTACAAATTTTCAAGTCATAAAAATAATCCTAGGTTTTTTTTATGTCTCAGCTTGATGTTTCAGTGTATCAGTTTCAAACTTCTCACAAATGTAACAGTTTATACTAACAATTCACTGCCAGTCTTTCAGTAACAATAAAATTTCACATCTTTGGTTTTCCAAGAATCATTCAGTGCTATAGTTTTAAATTCTAAACCTAGCATACAAAAGTATACTTGGCTGTATTTATTTTACAGCTGAATGTTTGAGTATATTCCAACAGAGTCAAAACTGATGGCAAATGGCATTAGGAAATTATTGTATTTAAATAAAAAAGATAATCCTAAACAAGTTTATTCTATATAGGACTCTGCTAAAAATTTATTACAATATAAGAAAAATAGTACAGAAATTGAGTTTTGAAGTATTTCTATTTGCTCATCTAGTTGATATTGAACTTAGTCCATTAGCAAGAGGTGCTCATGACCTCTAAAATACAAAATGAGTTATTTCAAATGTTTTTCTTTTCATGAAATTAAAATCTCCCACATGGGAGGTTATGAGGATGAACTGCACATTGTACATCATTATTTTCTTTGTCAGATCCTGTAACTATATTACTCCATGTGCCCACTATACAGAAGCAACAGTGTTTACCCCTAATGTGATTATTTATTGAAGGACTTGGGCTTTTAAAAGGCTATTCCCGTTCAGTTAAAAGAAATATGACCAGCCTTAGTCAAGAGAAACAAAACCAGCCTCATAATAGCATATTTTTGACTCCCCCAAAATTATATGGAACTTTGTTGTTGATTACAGTAAAACATAGCAAGCCCCCAAGGACGAAAAAAAAAGCACACCCAGGTGTGGGTATTTTAGGTATAAAGAGATACATTTATCTTTGGAGAATAAAACAAATATTAAAAAAAAAGTATTTGACTTCTGAGCAGAAGTATTTGTTTTATAAAACGTTTGTAAAGACACCAAATTACTTGACCTTATCCACACTTGCAAAGGACACAGTAGGTGTTGATTCTTTTTCTTTTCGAAAAAAGTCACCTTTTTAAAAGTGCACAGCTTGGAAAAATACAAAAGAAGATAAATTTGCAAGTGAGAGTTGGTTTTCGAAGAACTCTACTGGAAGGATGGGTTCAGAACAAAGAAGAAAAAAATGTATATGTCTACCCAAGAAAAAATTGAATGAAACCAAATATTTATGCTCGTGTGTGTGTGCAATAATTCTTAAAAGTGTGTAAAAGTAGTAAAAAAAACAGAGGAAATGTTTCAACTTCAGTAAAAAACCTGGAAACAGTCAAAACAGATACAGCTTGCAACATTTAGAAAAGATACTGCTATGTGATGAAGTAGCTGGCTTGTGTTTTTTTCTCATGTGATATGTGATGACATCTATTCCCAAGTCCTTGGATCCCAAAGTACTCATTAGAAATGTGATGGAAATCTCTGTTGAATGATGAATGTAAAAGATCTTCTCTTGAAGCATCATTAATCTTTCTAGGCATAGAAATCAGTCTACTGTCACCATCCATTCACTATGACAGATAAAATGAGGGTGGGTTTTTTTGTCTTTTGTTTGTTTTTGTTTTTGTCTTTACCTTATAGAAAACAAAAATGATTTTAGAAAATGCATTGTAGTCATGATTCTGATCAGGAGGGTAAGCATAATTCATATGTTGTTTAAAGAAGCCTTGACAAACTCGGCTCCTTCAGATTTTATTCTGTGCTCATCTTCATTAACCACCTCCCTATTCCCAGAACACTTAAGAACAACTAAAATCTTGGGAGGAAAAGCCACTGTTTTCTGTATCCTGGCAATGTACTCTCAAATAATGACCAGTGGGATTTGGAGACTGTTGACTGCACTATGAAAATAAGAAGATATTTCCTCAAAAATCTAAATCAAGACTGATTTTAGTTTGAATAGTTCATAAGTCATTTTTCTCTATCCCCTCAGTAACTGTCAGAGAAACTTAGAGATAAAATATATCTATCTAAGACAAGAAAAATTTTCAATGTGTCCTGCTGATTACTTGCAACTACTATCAATATAAATCTACATATTTTCAATTGATTTTTCTATTTTTCTTTAAAACAAACAGAAAAGATGTATATCTGCTATAAATGCAAAAGAAGAGTAAAGTTATCATACATCATTCTCATTGGGTTTTTAGGACCATTTCTAACAATCTGAGTAAATTATTCATTTTAAAGAGAAGTGGGAAAAGTACAAGGAAGAACAAGAAATTAAAAAGTTAAAATGAAAAGTATGAAATTATCTATGATCCACTGTAGCATAGTAAGGTCTTGAACATTCTAAAATGTCGGCTCTTGGTCTCTGCCCACATTATTGGGCCCCTTAGTGACCACTGCAAATAAAATGAACTAATTACTTTACCAATTTCCTTCAGTTACAAATAATCACAGGCATATCAAAAAGTGCAGCTGACACAAAAAATAAGCAGAAGAAGAAACACACTTTAACTCTCCTTCTCTGTTTCTTCCTACTTTCTTACTCCTAAACTTCTTTTGAAACAATCAATCAATCAATCAATCATGTTGTACCTGAAACCCTTTGGTGTTCATTTTCTTCATTCCTTATCCCAGAGTAACTATGCTAAGCCTCTGTTTTGGCATAAAGTCTGCATGAGACACCTCTACTGTTTTTGGATATGAATGTTTGTGACCTGGATGTCCTCTGATTGTCGATTGCTTGGACTCATTCAGAGTCCGATACATGTCCCCTCTCAAAGAATGGAGAGCTCCAGATTTCCTGGAGAAATCCTGATTTCTCTTTCCCCAGCACATCTGCTCCTGTTTCCACCACCCACTACTTCCAGCTGTGTGGTTCTGCTCCAGCCACAGCTCTGTCCCCTGACCTGGGATCACTCATTTGCTTGTCTAGTGGCACTGTAAAACAGAACACAAGAATAATTTCAGATAAAGATAACCATAATCTCTACTGCAAAGAGCTCTGGTTGGACCTGCAGTTATTTCAGTGATAAGTCAACAATAATTAACTATGTAATTATTATATAGACACAGGGACTGGAGTTACAGAATACATTCTGTAGTAAGATAGCTGCTGCAGGCAGCATTCCTTGATGAATTTTAGGTAAAAGGAGGATTCATGACAGCCAAACAACACATCTACAGTTCTTTACATAAACAACTGTTTATCTTCTGCAAACATCACTTTTCTACTAACTTTTCAGGAATTATAGAAGTGAAAAATTTCTACAGCTGTTTAAATAACACATTTGATAACACATTTTACAAACTCTCAACTTCTCCTCTTAACTCCAGAATATTTGAGGTGTGAGATTTTGAATACTTTGCAAACTAAATCCAAGCCCCCAACTTTTTAATAGACTTCAAAAACCCACAAGCTAGGGTTGCAACTATTTTGACATTTTCCACCCATTTCTATCTGGATCTACAATACACTGACACATATGGTACTAAAAGAACTGTATCTGCCACTGTCATGTCTAGTGCAAAGCAACATTGCAGAATAAGTTGAGATTCATTTAAGGTTCTATGAGATTTAAAGCCAAGCATGTATTATTACAGGTCAGTAATAATGAAAAACAAAGACAGTAATATTTCAGTGGATGACAAAGTCTTTCTAAAAGAAATGTCTGCCATATAAAAATGTTTTTGTCAGTACATGCTTATATAAAACATGGGACTTTCAGGACCCAAAGCTTTTTATTATGTGTTTATTGAAAAAAACCACCAAACCTGCATAAGATATACTACAAATATTTACTGTCACTGAAATCCAGATACTTAGGGCTAAAGGGATATAATAAGTAAAAATATAAAAACATGAAATCTATACTACTCTGGAACATCCATCCAAAGAACATGAGAGAATTCATAATTCTGTAGTTACAGTGTAAGTCTGTGTCTATATATATTAAAAAAAAGAAGAATGCAGTTAAAGCTCAGCCTTGTTTAGATTTCATGAAACTGTCTCATGAGTGGTAAAACAAATAAAAAATAAATCATAAACTAGAAACTGCCTTGAGGAAAAATAAGATCTTCAGTCAGTGCTCAGGAAGAAGACAGGAAACAGCACACACTATACCAGAGCAAAAACATATTGAAGGAATTACAGCAATCTTGTATCTTCTGACAATATTTGAGTTGAAAATGGAACCTGTAGTAATTCAGAGATACTCCTGCTATAGTGCATTGCATTATTCCATTTAGCTATATCTCTTACTATTAGCTTAATGCTTTTCAGTCATTATTTTTTTAAATACATTGGCTGTGGGAGATTTTAGAGCACAAACCACTTCGGTTACAACCTTCTTTCAGATTCTCAATCTGAAACATTGAGTCAGTGTGAATAATCATTCAAGAAAAACCCTAAAATAATGGTCTACTAAGCTAGGTTTCGTATCTCCTAAGCTAAGTTTAGTACTCCTTACATGGAGGTGGCTTACCAGTAGCAAGGATCTTTCTCTCGTGCAAAATTATCTATGAATAGTTTGAAAGAACTGAGTTTTATTATCAAACAGTTGCAGCACTTTAAAACATGTATCTCTTTTGTCATATTTAAAGCATCATTTATTTTTTATGATTAAACAGCAAAATTATGCTAAGTTTAGCAGCTGAAATGAAACTTTATGTGTTTTGAACTTATTGTGACATTTTTCATAAAGGGCACTACTCTGATATTTTAGGAGACATTTTTTGCTATTGGTGATATCCAAGTGCTCTGTAAAGCAAGGAAAGTGGAAGAATGACAGAATCCAAGAAACACTGTGAATTAAAAGAGTTATTTATTAATTACTAGAAGTAACTTTTAAAGAAGATGTGAGATTTGAGAGAAAGCTTTTTAAAAATCCTCCACCTTTAGAGAAGAAAAGACAATAAGGAGAAACTTATCAAACAAGTTGTTCTGATTGCATCATAATCCTGATTTAATACTTGTATTCATCCTATACAAATCAAAAGATGTACATGGATTTGATGCAATGAGATTTGAATACTATTTAGAAAAAATATAAATGTAATGCATTTACTTAAAATTTAAAGATGAAGAAAATTTTTAATTTTTTTTTTCCTTCATGTTAAGAAAAATTAGGAATTTGGGAAAGAAAGGGTGATTAGTAAAACCCATGAAAAGTTATAATTTCTTTCAAATGCAGAGTAAAATTTTCATATCAGCTCCTTTTCCCCAGAGAAATTAAAAAGTTAAAATGAAAAGTATGAAATTATCTATGATCCACTGTAGCATAGTAAGGTCTTGAACATTCTAAAATGTTGGCTCCTGGTCTCTGCCCACATTTTTAGCAATTTGTGAAGGCTTACACGGTTTCTCAGTCCAGAGGTAACAGTGATTTGTGTCTTCTTGTGGGCTAGAGAGATAGTGCAAAATAATTACAAAAATTAGAATTCTTTGGGCTGGAAAACACATTTGCGATCATGGAGTCCAGTCATTAAGAGTGTTGCCAAGTCCAGTCCTAAACCATGTTCCTAAGTGCCACACCTTTAGGTCTTTTAAATCCCTCCAGGGATGTTCATGCAACCACTTCCCTGGGCATCCTGTTCTGATGGTGGGAAAGATTCAGATTTGGATGCAATCTACCAGTAAAAGGTAGTATCACTAAAAAATATTGGAAAAGTCATGGAACTCAGTGGAGATTTTTATGAAAATGTGAGAGGTAAATTTCTCTCAGGGATAATAAAGGCATTATTTGATAGGGATATGGATTAAGTGAATTCTTCACTTCTCTTCTAGCCCTCTTTCTCTATAATTTTGAGAATTAGAATGGTTGATTCTCTTCAGAGGCTTTGCTTTCAGTCACAGGCAGATAAGAGTGTGATTTTTTTTGGGATCCCCCCACCTGCAGGAACCCACTAGGCAGCACAGACCCAGATGCTCTGCACAGATGCAACATCCCTCCTGCTCCAGGCCTTTCAGGAGTTGGCACATCACAGGATGAGAGGCTGACTGCAACGAGGTAGAGGTGTCACAGCAAGGAAAATTCAACAGTCACATGCAACAAGTGAGAGGGATTTGTCTAAATCACATCAGACAACCACCTCTTTAACAGAATTTTTTAAGCATCAGGTCATTACTTCCTTGGCGGACAAAAATGAACAAATATCAGAGCTCTGTGATCTCAAGTCAGTTGTCACTAGCCCAAAATACTTTCTGTATCTGTCAGCTGGAAACAACAAATTTACAGGTTCAAGGACTGAGCAAATCTGCCACGGTAAAAACATTTAATTTCTCTGTATCTGAAGTATGAAGGCATTTGCACAATGACACGCTCAAATGTTTGCTGTGAACACCATTTCTGCTGCAAAGAGTATAAGACTAAGAAAAAGGGAGAAAACCCCAGTGTTTTAGCTTTATTTTTATGGTCCCAACTAAGCTTGCTTTTTCAAGCTGTCTGCACACCAAGGCAGCTTTCCTGCCAAGCTCTGGACACCTTGTGCCATCACACTGGCCATTCAAAACAGTTTGCAGGGGAGGTAAATGGACAGCTTTCAGGGGCATTCATGGAGCTCTGCTTCACCAGAGCAGCAGCAGTAGCAGCATTAGGGTGCAGAGGGAGACAGGCCTGCTGATTTAAAATTCTGCTGCCTGATGTGCAGCTCACATCAGACAAAGGTGATTGCCGCTGCTCTAGCCCCTGTAAAGGAGTAATTGCAACACTCCCTCCTCAACTCTTTGAAGAGATAATAAGAAAATGTTGGTTTTGTTAAACAATATGTTCAGTTCTCCTTCCCAGAAGTCCACAGAAACAGAGGCTGTCAAAATTTGCCTGTCTGTTCTGACCTTCAAGGACCTTTGTTGTTAGTAGTGACATTGTTAATTACGGCCACATAAAAAGCAGGATACAAAAACATGCCTGTATCACAGGAGGAGCCACGATCACTGCTCTGCATGTTGCACTGACAATATGTGCAGTTCTGCTACTACACACATGATGCCAAGGAACTATTTTTCACTGTAGCCCATTTCAAATCACAAGAAATAACATACCTACAGAAGGATTATGCTGTTTTTACACTGGAAAGGTATATACCCAGCCACCAACCCCAATCAACCCCTTCCCCAGTGATTTAATCATAGCACAACTCACCTACAAGGCTAGGAAGGAGCAATTGATCCTTTAGCTCTGACCTACCCAGGGCCTGCTCCCTTGATTCCCTACCAGCCCCCCTTTCCTTCATTTTGACACCAGGATTATTTGCCAAAATGAGGGTAAAAGTGCCAGGCCAGCAGGCTCTTCAGAACAGATGGGAGTGGGAAGGCACTACAAGTGACAGATTACCTAATGATGTAAATTCTAATTTTCAAGGTACAGCATTTTTAAAGGAATGGCATTTTTCTGAGGATTAGGTGATCTGTAGGGAATGTAGCGCCATGCTTTCCCAGGTTAGGAGAGCTCTTGCTTGTATTCATATATTAATATTGAAACATTGTTCACATTAACAATCTACCACTGAGAACACGTTTTACAGTGAGTCCTGAGGGGATGGTGCAGTGGTTTATCAGTAGTGGATGCTTTCCTCCCATCCCTCCCTTGCTGAGCAGCCCCAAATATTCCTTGGATTCCAAATTCTGAATCCTGGTGTTTGCCTTCAGAAATAGAAATAGACCTGCCTCTTCTGCCTATGGCAGTTTAAAATGAAGTGTTGGTGAGTATAAATAGGGAAGTTTGACATTGTCACCTTAAAACAGATGAATCTTTGAAAGCAGTCACCTATGAAAACCCCACAGCTAGCACTGGGAGTGAAGATTTCTTCTGACTGGACGATTGAGGTGCTAAAGGGAAAATATTGCCAGGAAGGATAGGCACTGAATGGAAGGATATGATGCCTTATGTAGAGAAGACTGCAAACCAACCAAATAACTCTATATTTACTAGGGAGACAAATGTCATTCACCCAGGGAAGCTGGATATTTAAAAGCTACACCCTTTCATTATTCATACATTTATTTGTGGTTTGTAATTGGTTTTGGCTTCCATTTTTCAATTCTTGCAGAATGCAATATATTGTTACTAAAATTTTTAAAACGCTGAAAAGAAGGATGGAAAAGCTGGAAACCATTTTGGAGGCCTTCCAATAGTTTGAACTGCATGTGAATTTTTGTATTTAAAATAGCTGTGTAACTTTTGCTCATACCATTTTTGCTGGCAACAAGTGGTCTTTTATTTTAAGTCTTGTTATTTTGCAATTTTCTGTCTTCCACACACTCAGGACACAGTTCTTATCTCAGTCATATTATGCCACCGATGGCAGTGAAGACAGCATTTTTTATCCAACATAAGCAGGATCAGGCCTTCAGCCTGTGGAAGAAAAAACTTTTCAACTCAGATACACAGAAACTACCATTGACCAAAGAGTGAGCTCCAAGAGTTAGCTCTCCTGGGCCAAATACAGCTTCTGTGCCATCCATCCTCTAGCTGAAAGACTACCCTCTAGTTCTGTACTACTGCATTATTCAAATATAATGGATGAAATTGGTTGGGAGCTGTAGCACCTAGCTATTAAATATCCTCATGCTGTATGATAAAATAAAGAAGAAAAAACAGTCATAAAAAGATAAAAATCAGTAGGCAATATTTTTAAGAAAAAGCCCTCAGGAGAAGCTGAGACCAGTCCTTGCCGCTAAATCAGCATATCCTACCAGATCAGTAATTACCAATATTGGCACCAATAGCCTTTGGTAGCATGGCAGCATGCTGATATCAGTTGGGATTCCTGTGATCGTTATTGCAGAAGAAAGGAAGGAGGACTGAAATTTGCACAGATGGAGGAAATGGAAGGAAATAAGTGTTTTTGAGAGAGAAAATAAAGTTTATGGGCTAGAAAAAGTGACAGATTTTGAACTAAACTCAAGTTTTAAGCTTCTATTACAAATTTCCTGCTCTCCAGCATATCACTATTTTAAAAAAAAGGGAAAATGCAGTTTATTTCATGGTTTGAAAATAACTGACCATTTTAAAGAAGAGGGAAACTATGGCTTAGGAAACAGCATCTTTAAATCTAAAAAAACCATCTAGAGCATAGTTGGAACAGGTCCTAGGATATTCCTATAATTCACTTTCAATTAACACAAATCACTACTTTCTGTATCAAGTGTCATAATTCTTCTGGTCGCTCATAAGAGAAAAATGAGCATGTGTGAAGTGGAACAAGGCTGTGGGTGAGAAACCTTCTGAAATACAAGACCCAATTACACCTTTAGCAGAAGCATGTGAAAAAGTGAATAATTGGTGTTCAGCAGTGGTGAAATGAATGAAGATGTTGTACACATTTTCCAAGTGATTTCTTTTTGTGGGAGTCTAATCCATTGGCTTTTCATAACACTTTGCCTTAAACACTGCAGAAACAGATTTCACATAATACTGGAAACTTCATGCAAAAGAATGAATTGGCAAAAGGATTCTGCAGGCACCTTGAGTCTAGAGAGGAGGCAACTGCTGAGAATGGAGCCAATTTGATGACATTTTTCTGAGGTATTGTGCTATAGCCATCCTTTCCTCTGAGCAGAGTGAAATTTTGGTGCAGCTGCTTAATTATTTGGGTTAGCAAAATTTAAAAATTATTCAGCAATCTTATGAGACTGAGTAGCTGGTAAATAAAAATAAATTAAGTGTTAAAAATATGAAGGAGTGTTTGTGGAAAAAAATCCTCATGGCACAATAATATACTCTGAAAATGCCCATTGAAATACTCAGGAAAAAGATACTGGTGTTGTAAGAGGTATTTTTGTGAAAAGTTCAGTAACTCACTTTGAGTACTAGGAATTGTTAAGGCAAAAGTGGAGAGCAAAACTGCAGACATCATTCTGCTACTGTATAAATGCATGTATTTTTTAAAAACTATCTGCAGTCCTAGTGTTTCAACCAGCTCATAAATGTAATGAAGAATTAGAAAAGGTACTGAGGAAGATGGGGAGGATGTAATGCTCCCTGTACAAGGAAAGAAGTGAGTACAGGGAGTTGCTAAAGCTGCATTTCTCCACATTGGAAAAGGAAGATCAAATAGTAGCCTATGATAAATGGTAATGGAAACCAAAAATATAGATGCTTCTGGTAATATGATAACACTGGGTCATCAAACTGAATTATCAGGTGGGAGACTGGAAACAAAGAACCTATTTTGTACATGCAGACTATTTATGATATGAAGTTCACTCTATGATGACATCACAGCTATTCAGATTAAAAAAAGCAAGGCCAATTTTGGATAAAAACCCCAACCTAATTCATGGATGAAATGATCCCATTTAAATGTTAGTAGTACAAAGATACTTCCTGCAATTCAGCAAGTCCTTGAGTCACAGACTGAGGAAAGTTACTCTCAAACACTTGCTGTATTTCTATACTCTTGTCTAGGCAAATGATACTTTTGTTAGACAAAATGCAAATCTGGCTATTTGGCTTGATTCAGTGCACCTTTCAATATTTTCATGCCCACTCAGTATTTCTAATTCATGTACTAAAACAAGCAAGTGAAAAATTAAATCACATTTGAACCATATCTCCTGGACGGCTGTACTTTCATCAGCCTAGAACTCAGTTTTATAAACTGTCTGAACTAAGAGAAACAATGGATCAAGTTAACTGGTGCAACTCTGTAGGCTGTCATTCATAAACTATGGTCAATCGGTTGATATGCTTTATACACAATATATATGTACACCAGAAATATTGTTCAGGGAACTGTGTCACAAACAGACCTTTTCTAAGTCACTCTGCAAGTGTTCTGCATCACCTTGACATTTATAGTCTCACGGAAAAGAAAGAGCTGATGTATACACTCTCCAAAAAATAAAAACCAGGTCAGACTCATTTTAGAGAAATATGGGAAATCACCTGTAGTTACTCTTATCCCTGGTCAAATACTACCTGTATGCAGCCTTTCAAGCTCTGCATATAAATAACTAGCACAGACCTCTGTCTACACCTTTCACATACAAGATTTAGAACATTATTTAAAATTAAGTACAGCCGTTGAAAGACAATCTACAAAAAAGTAGCATTAGATATTCCTTTTTATTTAGGACAGGTTCAAAATGTCATGAAGAGGATAAAAGATGAAAAGGGTACGTGAAGAGAAATAAGACCTTTCATTTACTTCTAAAACTGTTTTGCTAATTGCTCCCTCTCCTAGGTGCATCTCGCGAAAACGAAACAATAAGGCAAAAGAATAATAATGAGGCATCTAAAAATGAACAAAGGTTTGGATAAAAGGCCTCTGAAAGGACAGAAAATTGAAGGTGACGAACAAGAATAGATCAGAACAATCAAGAAAAGAAAGTCTTAGAACAGGACTTCATAACAGCTGATTCTTTGTATCCACAGACTTTCTTTTTCACTCAGAACCATACAAATTTTTATAGAAACTGTACCATTCCTATCTACACAAAGAAATTATTCATCTCTTAATATCAAAAATATCAGGGTTTTTTTACAACAGACTGTTGCTTATTCATTGATCTAAAATTAATTCAAAACTATTCCTGCTGGGATCCTCTGAGATTCCCTGAAGAGAGCATCCGTGAACACTGGCACCTGAGGATTCCACAGACACTACAACTGCATTTCCCCTCCACTTCCCTACTTGAGTGTAAATTACATAGCTTCACTTTCCTGATTTGAAATGCAATAGATATAAAAGAACAATTCTCACTGCAACCATAGTTCACCGCAATTGTGTCATATTTAAGGAAAAAGAAGAAAGATTTAAAATAACTGAGGAGAGTTGGATTCATCAAATCACATTAGAAAGGAAAAATAGGTTTGGTGAAATTCCACCTTTTTTACATAGTCTTCAGATATTTATATCCAGACAGGATAATCATATACCACAGAAAGAAATATAACTATGGTTGGGGAAACGCTGTTTGGTTGTTGCATTTAAACATAAACATTCTGTGCTTGAAAATTTAACAGCAAAATATGGATACCATTCTTCTCAAATGTACTAATCTTAATAATAAAACAGATTTGGTCAGGTACAGATCTGTAAACATAATGTACATAATTCTATTTCATTTTGAGCTTATGAGGCAAATCTCTGTGCAGATATCTAGATTCACAGCATTCTGCCGACACTAGTGAGAGTTTTGTGCTTATCCTAAAAGTATGATACTTTTTATATTTGAGATTTGCAACAGCATTCAGATTCCTGTTTTTCTCTAAAAGTGAATGTCAGCCAGTCTATCTTGGCCCTCCTCTAAGGCTTTATGCTGAAGTTATTTGTGTGGATTGAGAGCACCTTGGCAACCAAAATCTAAACCTAGGTAACATTTCTGAGCATTTCTCACACTTCATGATATTTGGCTATTTGCATGAATGCCCACTATGATACGAGTGTATTCAAAGTACTGGAATAGACTGGAAGGTCAAAAATCTTCTGGTATATGACTAAAATACATTATTACTGGTAAAACAAATTGTATCATTTATCTCTTCCTAAGTAAGAAAACTTAAAGTTGCCCGCACTAGAGCTTGTTTACAATATTGTTTTTAAATTGTGATCATGCCACCCAAAACTTCAGTGAAATGAGGATCTTTGTGGAACTGCATATGCATTGACTCAGAATGTGCTTTTGAATGCAGAGTCCAGGAAAGTCCCAATCTCACAGCAGGACTGAGAAATGCAAAAAGTAGCTAAATGAGACTCAGAGCAACAACACATATATAGGCCTAAAGGGCTCTTTGCATGGTTTGCTGGTTTTGGCGGGGCCAGTATTAACCATCTTCAGAGTCGCTGGTATGGCTGGATTTGTGTTGAACACAGGGTGGATAACAGAGAGAAGTTTTGTTATTGCTGAGCTGGGCTCACACAGAGCTAAGGCCTTTTGTGCTTTTGTTATGGCCACACTGGCTGGGAAGCTGGGGGTGCATGGGAGATTGGGAGGAGACACAGCCAGGACCCAAACTGGCCAAAGGGACATTCCAGACCATCTGACATCATGCTCAGTATATAAAATGGGGGGAAAAAGGACAAAAGCAGGGATGTTTGAAGTGATGGCTTTTGTCTTCCCAAGTCATTGTTACACGTGATGGGGCCCTGGTCTCCTGGAGATGGCTGAAGACCTGCCTGCCTACGGGGAGAGGTGAATTAATTCCTCATTTTGCTCTGCTTGTGTGTGCAGCTTTTGCTTTCTGTATGAAACTGTCTTTATCTCACCCTATGAGATTTCTTTTACCCTTCTCATTCTCACAATCCTGCTGGTGGGAGAGGAAATGAACAACTGCATGAGGCTTGACTGCTGGCTGGAGCTAAACCATGATACACAGGGAGTAAAGATTTCTATAGAATCTTTGAGTCTTGGATTAGAAAAATGGAAAAATTATCTGGAGGATACTGAAGTCAATAAGTTTGCATTGGGCTTGGATTTGATCCAATTTACCCTGGTTTCTCAGTGGTTTTTTTTCACTTATTTTCAAAATCTACTCTTTAATTGCATTGGCATCAGAATTCAGACATAGTGTGCGTAACTAAATTAGAGGCACAGATCTCTCTCTTAATATGCCATTGAGTTCTTTACCACATCAAAGTAGGTCTGGTAATTTAAGAAATGAAAATGAATTGCTTTTAGAGGTAATATTTTTGGCCTTGCCTTCTGAACTAAACTCAGGTAAAATTCCTCATGCAAACCAGCGGGTATCCTGCTCACAAGGAGACTTATGCAAGGCTTAAGTTATCAAAGTAATACGAGGCAATTCTACAGGGGAGCAATCACTCTGTGGAGGCAGCCAATAATTTAGTTACAAGAAATGTATATTGCAAATGAGGATTAATACTCATTCACCATATTTGGAATGTGAAAGAATATATTAGGTATTAATTCAAAATTACAATCACAAAAGTTAACAGTTAGAAAACGATACCCTGGAACATACAGATGTGATTAAAATTGTAGAATTATTGTCAGAGCACATTTTACATGCAGTTAATGTGCTTGAGGTATCAAATTAAAAAAAAACAGGATATGGAATATAAAAGGTGAGAGCATATAAGCTGAACACTGAGAAGAAGATAAATACAATTTTGCTAACCAGTAGCAAAAAATATTTACTGCATTATAGTTCCAAAAATATTCAAGATCACTAAACTTTCAAAATTAATTGAGAATATTTCACACCTCAAAGAATTAGAAAAAGCTGAGACAAGTAAGTCTTTTTGTTAAAAATATGTGAATTAAAAAATTCTAATCCCATAAAATGTATTCAATCAAAATAACTTCACAGTTTTGTGGAGACTTTACCTACTACAAGAACATAATTCAGCAAAGTTTAACGTTCCTGTGTGTTGTACTTTCCCTTCAATTCTCCTGTAAGAATGTGGCAAACTCAGGCACCATGAAAATAACAAAGAAATAACTAAAAAAGCAGAAATCATGTTAGAACAATCTTCCTATATTTTATCATGTTGCTACTAGTACACATAAAATTTTAATGTTACAAGCACACATTTTATGTCTAAGTCCAGTAGAATGTTTCAGATTGATATCAAATTCAGTTGCCACTCATTCTATCAGAAGACAGTGTGATTCCCAGCTGTGCAATTACTAGGAAATTTTGTAGGCTTAAGACTCATCATACAGAATAACAAATATATCCTTTCTGAATAACTAAGATAATCCTCAAAATGTGTTACAGAAGAAGAAAGTGTGAATTCAAGACATTTTTCAGGATAAACAGCAAAGGCACAAACAAGTATTAACTGTTGTGTCTCCTGACCCTTGTTCCCACAGCTTCCTTCTTTGCCCTTGTGAAGAGCAGCTGTGCAAAACAGCATATCCCTGCTCACCACATCCACTCATACCATGCCTTTGATTGTCTCTGTCTAGTTGAAGGACTAAGGTAAATCTCCATTGCTTTATAGCAGTACTTTGTGCATGATAACACCAGCACAGAAACAGAAGACTGACGAGCATTTGTTTTTAATACACTGCAGAGAGCACTGATTACCAAATCCTGCTCAGTGACACCTATGTAGGCCCACAGCCAGAAGGCAGGGATGATCAGTCATCCAGAAGGCAGTGCCTGAACAGGACTGAGTTGCTGAGGAATTGCTGATGGTATAATTTGATCAACAGAATTTTCCTGTGAGTGATGGTGTCTGAGAAAAATACCCCTATATTTGACTTTCTTACTTCAAAGTTTCTGTTGAATCTGCAAGCCTTTTAACAAGAACAGAACCAATGCCTCAACAGCTCGACTGTTGTGAAACAACCACATAAACCATCACATTTGGTACCATAACACCTAGAGCTATGACTTCTCTGTGCTGAACAAATTCCTTAATATTGCTACCAAGTAGAACTAAAGACAAAGATATTTCAATACAAGCCTGAATAAAACAGAAATATTTTAATTCAATCAGATGGACAAATCATTTTGTGAAAATGTCCCTTACAGTTCAATAATGAGGTTTGCAGGTTGCTGCGTTTTGTAAAGAACTTTTATAGAGCTGTTAAAAATTAGCAAGCACATAAGCAGAATGTTTTTTTTCATTCCTAGCTATATTGCTACAAGGATTTCTCTACAGAATGGAAGTGCAATCCTAGTGTTGTAAAAGTCTACAATGTTTTAGAGACAAAATATAGGATTTTTAAATCTGCATGCACAAAATTAATTAAGAAATGACTTAGTTGTATACTGTTTATTTTTGACCCTATTGTAATGACTTACATTTCATGAATGTAAAACTAGACTTAAGAGTTTTTTTGACAAATACACAGATTTTACTCATCACTTGACAAAGTTGAGTCATTAGTCTTAAAAGTTATCGTGACTTCATTTGTTGAGTAGAAATCCAAGTATCATCTTTGTTAAGGAAGAATGCTTTGGCTGTTTTTTTCAGACTATTTTTTGTCCAACAAGAAAACACTGGACCAAACTGTAAGATTTTTATTATACAAAGTGCTAAAAAAATTTCACAAACTTGCTTTGGGTAGCCAAGTAAAATTAAATTCTACTATATTAGAGTACTTATGAAAAGCTTAAAAACAAACCAAAAGATTAGAGTATATGTTTAACACAGAGGATATTTCCAGACTCCTCCCAGAGCAATGGCTGAGCACTCCATGTCAGTTTACATCTATCAGGATGCATTAAGATAAACAGTGTACTGCTATACATAATATACATACTGTAAATAATGTTACATTTATTTCTTGTTTTCTGCTTTCAGAAATTTCTGGCATGGTCATAGTTGGAGTTCACTAGACAGAACAAAATTTAGCAAAGGTACAATTTCGATATTGAAATCTATAAAAATATAATCTGATCATAAGTATATATTATAATGTAATGTAATGTATATAATATAAATATATTTTATATATATATATATAGTATTTATACATATTATATGTATAGATGACATCATCTATATTAAAAAAAAAAAAGTAATACTGATCTGCATCATTGCTTTTGCCTGGAAGACCCGGCTTAGATATAAGATACTTCTCTCAAAAATTACGGATGAATATTAATGAAATGCATTTGAGTAGTGGACAATGGACATTTATAAAATATTCCCATATTAATTTCAATTTAGAATGACAGTAAAAACAGATTGGAGGAAAGGAATAGCAAAACACCATAGTCAAGTCACAAGAAGCCCTTATAGACAATAGAGAGATTATTCTAATTCTATACCTACTTTCTGTTTAGGACAGTTGAGATAACTTTAATGAACTGAACCAGTGCTGTTGAAAGCAAAGGAAATTCAGAAAATGGAGCAGAAGTTCAAATCCCTAATTTTCTATATTAGTAGGTTTCTCCTTAAAAATACTCATGGATAATTTGTCATTCATGGCTTCTTCTTTATCAAAATAAATAAAAAGGTTTTTAAGAGGATGTAATATGATAAAGGATTGAGCAATATATTCTGGCAAGGTCACATTCTATATTCCTTAAAGGTGCCCTAGTAATATTTGGGAAAAATCTCAGTAGCACTGAGAATTCAGAGGTGAGAAAATTAACAGTCTTCTCCAAATTTCTAAAGACTTGACTTAAACCAATGAGACATCATGTCAAATGACTGAGTAGAAATGAGTGGAGGTTCAGGTCCACTGAAGCTGATGAAGGTGTATCATAGAATACTAAAAACATTTCCTCTGAAAGCCTACTTTAATATATGTTGAGTTGCTACAATTTGACGTAATCAACTTTGGCTTTTAGTTGACAAGACCTGTACTAATTCTATTGTGGTGCTAACTTCTTCATAAGGTACTACAAATACTGTATTTCTAAGCTTAGACACAGACTGTGTATAATAGTGTATAAATCATTGAAGGCGCTGTACAATGGACTGATTTTTTTCTTTAGTTCAGTGTCTTGGTTTGGGCATGTTTGAAGAAGCTAGTTCTGTCTAAACTGGAAGGTCTACATTAGAAAATACAGACAAAAATCAGAGTATTGAACAGAAGAATTCTGTCATGGAATATCAGCTCAATCAGTTTCAAGGGAGCTGAGAATAAAGAAAACCCATAGGTTTTGGTCTAACTTCTTCATAAAGGCATTGCTTGAAAAGACACTTATTGTAAATACTGTTCAAGTCTTTTGTCTCACAAGACAACACCAGGATTGATACCTTCAGTCACCAAGGCATGGCTTCTAGGACATATTAAATGATTACCACAGGATCACAGAATGACTTGGAAGAGACTTTAAAGATCATGTAGTTCTAACCTCCTGCCATGGGCAGGGACACCTTTCACATGACCAGGTTGGTCAGAGCACCATTCAACCTGTCCTTGACCACATACAGGGATGGGATATCCATCACTTCTCTAGGCAACTTGTTCCAGTGTCTCACCATGCTCACTAATATAACACTTCCTAATATCTAATTAAAACATACTCTCTTTTACTTTGATGCTGTTCCCCTTTATCTTGTCATGATATGCATTTTTAAAAAGTCTTTCTCCATCTTTTTTCCTATGCCCTGTTCATGTACTTTAGGCTTCAATTATGTGACCTTCTCTTCTCCTGGCTGAACAATCCCAATGCTCTTTATCTCATAGGAAAGGTGATCCAACCCTTAATCATCTACACTACACTTCATCATCAGTTTCAAGACACAGAATTCTCATTAAAAAAAACCCATCCATGTTTATGAATTACTTCTATGCACCCCAAGTTCAGGACACCAGTAGTGTCTGTATAAACCCAGTCTACTTCTCAATGCATTATTTATTACTACACAGAGAAGATACTTACTTTGCCCTTGTACTCTTGTAACAATGTTTTTCATTAATATTTGATTATTACTATTCTTTAGATAGGCTTCTCAAAGATTGTGTATCAAAAATGCAGATCAAAGAGTTATCAAAATTGATCAGCAATTTATTTTATTCTCATACAAGTCCTTCAGAGACACTAAAAGAAAACTGCCATAATTTATGTATGCACAAGAATGAACAGTGGGGAAACAACTGTTTTATAGAAGTTCATGCATAACAGTCAGGATATAGTAATTATCTTTGGTTTGCAGAGAACATTTGGTTCTGTGCATAACTTTTACCTTTTACATATTCATTAAGCTGTTTGTATTAAATGTTGTTTTAAAATGAGTCCAGGCTAATTTTTGCTGATAAAAATATGATTACTAGCTCTCATTATTGTTTAATGTGGTTGGCTAATTACTTGTTATTTAGACTAAAAATGTTACTAGTAATGTTCTGTTAATAGCCAGCACTCTTGGCCAGGCTTTTGGGAAGAAATCTGTTTATGTATGTACTTGGTTATATCTCTGTTCTGAAGTCCCTTGCAAATTACTGCTCAGTTTTTTCCCTCCTATTAAATATTTTCAGCTAGAGATATTTTTGCGATGTGCCCCATTACTGGGTATTATTGGAAGTCTCCTGTATCTGCATGCACTTGGATGGACTGCATGTGACCAGTTTCCCAATACAGACTGGGTTAGGTAAACGACAAGAGGTGAAGTTTTTTTCTCAGAAAGAAGGTCCATTATATTTTAATGAAACAACTTCCTGGAGTTTCTGGGGTTGCTTCAGCTCATCTGTATGCCAACTCCAGCAAGCTGATATGGATCTACCTCAGATAAAACTGACTAAAGAAATCAGCACTGCCTTTCACCTGTGAGTCAATATTATTCTGAAAACAGATCATGGTCTTTGGTGAGGAAACAGGCAAAATGGCCTATTCAGTTTCTCTAACAATTATTTTTTAAGCAAGTTTCTTATGTTGGTATGAAGAATCAAATGACATCACATTTGGATCACTAAATAGGACTCTGAAGGACCATTTACACTGTCCTTTGTCATGTGAAATAGATTTAACATTTTTCCTGTAAACTTCCTTGATTTAGTTCTGTGTTAGGGTCATAAAAAAGTTGATATTTCAATGGAAAGATATGTCAGATAGTATACCACACCTGAACACAATATATATGTAGACCAGCTGATTGTATAAAGTTTAACTGTATATATTTTTTAGACTGGATTTATAATATATGAGCTATGAAAGAGCAATAATAAATATATCTTTTGGGAAGAATACATTTAAAAATAATTTGTAGTTTTGATAAAATTTACTTGCGCATTTGGTGAATGCAAAACCATTTAAATCTTATACAGATAATGGTTTAATTATATATTATTATAATACACTATATAATTATTTATTATAATTGTATAATGGATATATTAATTTTTAATTATTAAAATTTATTATCTTCCCTTTATAGTGAGAGCCCAATCCTAAGATTCTATGTACAGATTTAGAAACATAAATGAAACCATAGGGTTTTTAAAATGAGGAATAATCTAGTTTACACTTTCTTACTGTTCAGACCTTTGTAATATTTCACTTGCCTGTTGATTTGGAATATGAAGATCCTGCCAAATGTAGGGTGGCTAGAATGACACTGTTTCCCTGGAAGTCCTTTTTTCAAACAATAGCCTTGAGTACATTTCTGTACAATGAAAACAAAGACAAGCACTTTGAAAACCGACCATAGATTATGTATGTGTCTCAGATAGGTGTCAAGCAGCCAACCAACCTGTTTAATTGAAAAACAAACAAAAAACTACAGAATGCCACTTAAAAAGTACATGCTTAATATAAAAATAAGTGATGTTAATGGGAATAAATATGTTTGTAGCATAGCAACTGATGCCAATTTTCCTCAACATCTCTCTCTACTGACAGCTCTCTTTGGTTTTGGATATTAAATGGGTTTTCAAGCAGGGAAAGGCAATCTTCTAAAATTGACATTTTGCTCCCTTGCAAATATTAACTGTGGTTAGTGATTTGCTATGTTGCTTTGCTTCTCATGAATTATCCACAATTGCTCCGTCTCCTTGGTCTATCTTTAAAAATATGCCATTATAAATCAGTGCTTGGGTATGTGAATGAACAGCCATTTGTGAATTGTTGTAAACTACATACAGGATAAGACGAGAAAAAACACAATTTGATCAAAAAATTGCTCCAGATTAAAAGCAGTTATTTTTTCTCTGTAATGGAAAATTCTTCAGATTTGTTTTTATGTTTAAAGTTTCAGCATAGAAGAGAATTTTATCAGCATAAATTTTATCTGCTTAGTTCAGACAGCATATGAATTCACAGTAGCATGGAAAACAGATTTAAGTATTAATGTTTCTAGTAAAATAGACTGTGCTTCATAGATGTAATGTCATGTGGCCCCACAAATTCACAAAATCTGTGTGACATCTCTCAGTTGTAAGAATCCACTACTTCATGACATGAAATGAATGCATGCCAGGCTTTGCTACAGCTACAGAGTCTCTGCAAATAAGAAAAACTGACCTATTTATTTTTATACTTTTGGTAGGAAGTTTTTTAAATTAATAAAATGAAATCTAGAAACTGGTCATTCAGATTTTGGGTGGCTATGGATATTAGTTGGCCTCACCAAAGAACTTGATATATTTACTATGTAACAGAATAAACTGAGTTGAGAGGTGTCCACCAGGACCTTCGAGTCCAACTCCTGGCCCTGCACAGCACCACTCCCAAGAGCCACACTATGTGCCTGAGAGCATTGTCCAAAGACTTTTTGAACTCCATCAAGCTTGGTGCTGTGACCACTTCCCAGGGAAGCCTGTTCCAGTGCCCAGCTACCCTATGGGTGAAGAATCTTTTTCTAATGTTCAACCTAAACCTCCCATGACACAGCTTCAGTCCGTTCTCTTAGGTCTTATCACTGGGCATCAGAGAGAAGAGATAAAAGGGCGGAATCCTATGAAGGACTAGTTTCTGGATTTTGTTTTGCTAATTAAAATCCTCTGTTTATTTGCCTCTATACTATATTCTACTCTTCAAACTCAAATCTATCTCAGTTCTGAGCAATACAATCATACAAATGTAAATCCAGTGAAGTAAGAGTCCCACCTTCAAAGACCCTACAGTGACCGCAGGAAGATCTTGCAGAAGATCCCTTTTAAGTGATCATGCAAATATAGTTTGTCACCTTGGATCTAAGAAAACAAACAAAAAATTAGAATTGACTATCCAAGAAAAACTGTTTTTCCAAACTACTGTTTATGTAATATAGTTTGTTGAGAGTAACAAAAGGATATATGGAACTGATCAAAGGATCTGGATGAAAGTTAATTAAAATAATTCAGACACCTAAACCACTATGGATAATTGCTGATTACTGAAAAGATCAGTCAGAAGGTTAAGGATGATTATGCTTTTTTTTTCTTTTTGGCAACTTTTGAGTGTGAAATCTGCATGTAGCTTTGGAATTTCATCTACTGATAGCTGATTATATCCATGAATCTGAAGGAGGGCTACCAAGCTGATCAGAGGGACGGAGCACTCTTCTATGAAGAAAGGCTAGGAGAATTGGGATTGTTCAGCCTGGAAAAGAGAAAGCTTTGGGGTTACCTAATTGCAGCCTCTCAGTACCTGCAGGGAATTTACAAGAAAGATGGGGCAAGACTATTTCCAAGGGCATACAGTGACGGGACAAAGGAGAATGACTTCGGACTGAGGGTAGGTTTCGATTAGATATTAGGAAAACATTCTTTACTGTGAGGGTGGTGAGGCACTGGAACTGGTTTCCCAGAGAAGTTGTGGATGTCCCATCTCTGGAGGTGTTTCAGGCTGGGTTGGACTGGGTTCTTAGCAACCTGATCTCATTGAAAGTGTCCCTGACCATGGCAGCAGGGAGGTTGGATGGATGAGATGATCTTTAAGACCACCTTCCAGCCCAAACCAATAAAAGATTTTATGAATCTATGTCATAACAGGTGTTTGTAAAAGTGCTTTATTTTCTTAATACCATCTCCACCTTTCCTAAACAACGTGACTTTTGGGGTCGAGGATTTGATAAAATCTTCAATTAGTTTTTAAACTGAAGCCAATGTTCAGTGCAACACCCATTTACTAATTAGCACTTCGTAATGTGCAGTGCTTGAAGATTTATGTGGATGAGCTGATGGTAATTAAAATTAAGTACATGGGGCAACCATAGAAACCCCATTGTCTATGCACTTAATTCAGCATCTTGTATTTTCCTTTAATTGATTCAATTATTCTTCAGCATTGCTTTTTCCTCTGATGTTGAGTTGGAAAATCTCATCTTTTCCCTACAGCAGGAGAGCTCATCTCTGGCTCAACCTCCCCCAAAATACCAGATAAAATACAGAGCTAAGTGGAAGCACTGCATTAGGGAGCAAGATATTAATAGCTAATGCTCATTACCCTGAATCTCTCACAAAGGTCTGTCTGCAGTATGTGACACTCAGCTGCAAGCTTTTGGGAAATATGACACAAAAAAGGTTTGTCTTGACAGTCACTGAGTATGAAGTTGCTCAGGAGTTACCTATGTAAACAGTGTCCCTGCACCAGCTTCATGTTGACATTACTGTGTTAAGAACAGGATTATCTATTGCCTCAGAGAAATTACCCAGTTATGTGAAGTCTTAACTCACAATTCTTTGTGGGGAGGGGAAAAAAGGAATGTGTGTATGTGCAGACTCTGAGAATTCTAGATCCACAGAACATATAAGCAATTATTGTGGTGAGCAGTTGGAGACAGAAGATGTTATTACAATTAGGTTGTTAGAAAGATAAGTTGCAAAAGAGAAAACTTGAGGAAGACCTATTAAAAACTTTTGTTGTGATATCATATAAAGGAAAGACTTCAACTTGGGTTCCGCAAAGGGCTAGGCTCCCACCTCAAGCATCCAGAAATTATGGCAAGAACTCAAGTAATTCCAGGAAACCTAGAATTTCTTCTGGGTGGACAGTAGCATGGACCAATACCTTACTTCTGCCTGTGTGCATTAGCAAGTAGCAGAGACAAGTAAGTGCAGATCTGGAGTGAAAATGTTATTGGTAAGCACCTGCACTCCATCATTGCAGGTATTTTGGATAAATTTTAATCTAGTCTTGTAGACTTAATGCTTATTAATTGTAGGGATCCAGAAGGGGTACTACGAGAGTGCAGAGTTGTGCTTTGCTTCATTCAAAAGGGATTAAACGCATGCTACAATATGGTTTCATGACCTGAATCAGAATGCAGGAAGAGCAATGACTGGCACTTCCCCTTGAAAGTGCATGTCTGATCTGTGCCATATTTTTATAGATGCTTCTGATATCCCAGTCAGTTATTATTTTAACTGAAAGAGATTAATGATACTTTTGAAGTACATCAGGTCTACTAAGACAAAAGCTACCTCAAGGTGTACA
Source organism: Illadopsis cleaveri (assembly GCA_013399915.1). NCBI lineage: Eukaryota > Metazoa > Chordata > Aves > Passeriformes > Timaliidae > Illadopsis > Illadopsis cleaveri. Next base: position 172,617 of record VXBB01001094.1, on the reverse strand, counting down.
TACCACGTGCCTTCCTTTGAAGCCCCAGTCTGCTGGTGCAGTGTCACTAGATGAATGCAGTTTTGAGAGGGTCTCCATGAGACAGCTGTAAAACAGCATTTCATACCATGCAAGCAATTTAGGACCAGATACATCAGCAACGCACTCCAGCTGTTTTACAATACTCCCTCGGCACAAAGAGGCCATAAAACCAATTTAACTAGTCTGTTAAGTCAGGTTCATGGCTACTTTGTGCCAACAGGCATAAAGCTGCTGAAATGTGTTAGTGAGCTTGTCCTGTATTCTGTCTTCAAAACAATAGAAAACCTTTGAATAGTCTCACTTGACACATGTCAAAGCATCAGCCTACCTGGAAATATTGTTGCAAAGTGGAAACACAAATAAAATGAAATTGCGCATTCAGTAAAAAGTATAAAAATAGGATACAAAATAGGGTTCATTCTTCATTTCCAGTTCACCTATCATTGGTATTCAACAAGAGAGAGAACATTCCCACTTGCCACAAAGGCATGTAGAGACAGTAGCAGTTAAGACAGACTTTCTCCGTTCTACCAGGAAGAATTACCAAAGCTATTAGAATTCAAACAGGCTCTGCTGGGCACTGAATTTTATCTTACTTGTTTTAAAAGTATACAGCAGGTGGTCTTGAAAACACAGATACTTTAACACTGTTGGAGATATTTCTTGAAGTCTACTTTTTTCCCCTAAGAATATAAAAAAATGCTCTTTCATTGACTGAGAAAACTTTATGCATCTAGTGTTACAATATATTGAGGCCTTGCATGGCAAATGCAAAAATAAGCCCACTAAAATAACAATTTCTGCAACCGTTTCTAAAAAAAGAAAAATGATGGTATCATATATTTGCAAATGTTCTTTTACATCAAGGTAATTCAATTTCCTGTCCTTAATGTCCACCTAGGTTAAAATAGTCTACTTTAAGGATGTTAACTATGTTGTTTCTAATCCAAACAAAACTACTGAAGAAAGCAACATGTTTACTAGGATGTTATAGGCTTGCTGAAAGGGTAGCACTTCTCACAAATGGACTTAAAGACACACGCTTAGTAGAGAGAATTCTTTAGTATGAGATAACCTTCAGGGGAAAATTGTATCTATTTTGATAGCTGTATGTCTGCATTCCATTAAACAAATACTGTCCTTGGCTGCACTTATATGACGACCAAGCCAAGGAAACTTAAAGGGTTCTTGTGAGCTTGACTTTTTATTGTCCACTTTATTCCTGACTCACCACTCATTCATCCTAAGTAAATGACCCTCTAGTAGAGAGGTAACATTTGCTGGTTTTCCTTGTTCCCTAGATCACACAGGAAACTTCAGTCAGGAGCAGCAGCTGTAGCAACCTTAAGCTACCTCCACATGTGTATGTAATCTAGCAACAGGGAAATGACAGAAAGGGAAGCTGGCCTTCATTTTTGAAATAATGAGTCTGGCCACATATGATGCTAGATTTAAGTAAACCACAAATTTTAGTCTCTGACTTGGATGATACAAACCTCCTCTCAATAATTGCCTACAGTGACATTTCAAATACCATGTGTTGAAGGAATGAGACTAGTTTCTGTATTTTGTATCAGTTGACAATTCATGGACAATATGGGTAACTGTTACTAAACTCCTTGTGATGTTGTCCGGAAACTACAAGTCTTTCGATTGTACAACGTAAAATTAAACTGCCTTCATATATTAACCTTCCTTTTAATATTTTTCTGTCTAATTGGCAGATAATATACAGGGAATGCAGAGCCTATTACATGCAAGTTTGGAGATCCATGACTTGGAAATTATAATAGCTACTAATTAATCCAATTTGTAGTGCAGAAATTACTGTTTTCTGACAGTGTTTCAAAACTTAAAGACATTATTTACTGTGGTTCCCAAGTAAAGTGTACTTTACCCAGAAATAAGACCTCAGTAGAGACCACTACATCAAAACTCAGGTTTCAGAAATGTGAAAAACCATAGGAGGTCATAACCCGTGTAGAAACTTGGCCAGCCACAGACAAAGGGTTATATATAGTCTTTAGGTGAATGTGAGTACTGGCATTTAAGCTGGATCTCAGTTTCAGTTACAAAAAATTGGTACATAAAATTGTGTTCACCACACTGGAAAAAAATTGTTTATTTTTTCTTAATGAGGAAAGGATACCTGTCCTCTCTGTACCATGCTATATTTAACCTACCTATTCAATAATTAAATAAACAGTGTCTGTAGTCCTTATGAAGCTAAAAGGCTGCAAGACATGTAAAAACTTCTATTCCATTCACTAGTGCTGTGTGAGAGACTTGGAAAAAATCTGCTAGCACCCCTAAATCTCAATATTTATCTCATCAGCTGGATAAGATTTTCAACGAAGTCACATGGTCTTAGCTTAGATATGGGAAGCTCTTGAGTAACTATGCTTAAAAAGAACAAACCCAAAGAGAATCAACTGCCCAAAACATTACAATTAAAAGTCTTCCAGTGATGGAGTATTTAATACTGTCCTCTGGTGATCAGCTTCAAAATAAAGAATATTATAAAATGGCAGAGATTGAAGAACTAAGTAATTCTTGACTTTTTTGCAAACAAAAGAAATGCTGTCTCTCCCCCTTTCTCTCTTGCTTGCACCCACACAACACATTTTCATACTATGTATGCTCTCCTGGTTCTTATCTTTCTACAAGGTTTTAGTCACATTTCTTTTATTTTCTCAATATATTAACCTAAACCAGTTTCACAACAGACTGAATTTTCATTATTACTTGATTAATAAGTATCTACTTCCTTGTATACACCTCTCCAGTTTAAATGTCCAGTTTAAAATCTTGACTCCCTATTTCTCTGCTTCCTGTGGTTCTTCAAAATCCAAAGACTAGCCTTCTTAATATTTCTTTAATTCATGCTTGTGTAAGTCATATTATTCATATTGTTAGGAATATTTTTTTAAGAGATAGGATACATCTCTATTTTAAGATGTGGTGATTAAATGTGGAATATTTTGGAATTATGTTTGGGGTCGTGTATTTCAAGTCACAACCCCATAAAAGGCAGTTAAACCTGTCTTTTAAGTAAAATTAGAAATGACAAGATATAAAATTGACAAATATGGTCTCTTAATCTTGAGATGAAAAAACTGATTGAGAAACCTTTATGCAGTAAGCTTTCAAGAACTGTTAATAACATTGAATTTCCTCAGTAATTAAAATGGATACTTCATGAATGATGGCTCTATTTACATCAGCCGTTACATCTGTAGTCATCCAGGCTTTCATTTTATAACTCAAGGTGTTTTGTAGTTCTGAGTTCAACAAAGCCTTTTGAAATATTTAAAATTGGCCATCTTTAATGTCAATCTGACAGTGGCTATGTAAACTTCAGGATACATTTAAGAATAAAACTCTACATTGAACCACACTTTAGTAGCAAGTATAACAGGAATAAAGAAATTTTTTCTCGGGACCACAACCTGAAACTAATTTTAAACCAAAATATAAGATATTTTGCCAAAATATCCCCTTAAAAACAAAACCAAAAATCTTTCATTTTCTAAAACATTAAGATATTTTCTATTTGACTGAAGGATAATAACTGTAACTCATGTTTAAGTATTAGTAGGTGAATGAGTCTGATGGCAAAAGAAATACCTAGTCTTCAAGATTAAGGGCATAGCCTCAACACGTGGTTACACTTCCTGCATGCTTTTGTTTGGATTATTTGGCCCAAATTTTTATAGATAATTAGATATATCACTCCTTTACTGTCATATTTGATATTGAACCAATGAGAATGAGGCCACTAAATGCTTTTGACATTCTAGGCTCTAGTAGATTATGGTGTTTCAGTTCCTCCAACTGTAAGAATGTGCATTAACTAATTATGGTAGACTGCCTTGCACCCGCAAAAAATGGTGGTCAAACAAATATTTAGAATATGTGTAAGACATTTTGAAAGGGAGAATTTTCAAAAACCTCTAGAAGGATATATGGAAATAAAAATTTTTTTTACTATTAACTTGAGAATGATTTTAAGATGTACTGCAGAATTTTATTATGTTAGATGAGCTGTGGAAAACCAAGTAAGCTATCATAAGGCTGACCACAATCATGAGGTAGACAAAGAATCCCATTTTACACTGGGTGATCTAAATTATGTCAAATCTCTGGTCCAAGTTCAGATTAATTATGACTGATGTAGGCCATCCTCATCTATAATGATTACAAAATTCTGGTCAGTGTTAAATTAGCTGACTTAATGTTACAGACATGTTTTACTACGACAATTTTTTGTATTGGAGATAAGGTCAAGGGATTTGTCAAAAAAATTACAATAATCTGCAGTCTTCTAAAACATAAAGATAAAAACTTTCCATTTGACTGAAGGATAACTCAACTCAACTTTAAGTATTATTAAGTGAATGAGTCTAGTGGAGGAAGAGAGGATTAATTAATCTAGAGATCAGTGTTTCAGCTACAAGGAATTACTTCCCCGAAGTTCTTTTCCTGATAAAATGAATGAAAACAGGATTGGAGGCAGTGAATGAATGAAATTTGTAGGGAGATAAAGTTGGTCTGAATTTCTTTTAGCCTTGGATTGATTTTAAGCTTTTTGTGCTTTCAGTCTAATCCTCCACGAATGTAATAAAGGTCAGAATGAAGGTGAAAGTAGCATTTGAATCCACAGGATTATCAAACTTCTACTGTTAGACTCCCTTTTTCACATTCTCAATTACAATTCACAACTTACTTTAAATTGACATTCAGCAGTATAAAAACGGATCATAACACTCTATGGCAATCAATATAAAGAAATACAAATAAAAGTCAACATATCAACAGAAAAAGTATGGCAAGTATTCTGTTGGTTCAGCCGATAACAACTAGTAACCTAGTGTAGCCCAGTATGCCTGGCTTTGTAGCTGGTAAAAATTTGCTTGATAAACACACAGGAATTACAGAATTTCCAAATGCATTGCCCCATAATTTATTAATTGCTTGACTCACTGTCAGTCCTTGTATGACAGGGTGACCTGCTCAGTGGATGAGGGAAAAGCTGTGGATGTTATCCATCTGGAATTTAGTAAAGCCCTTAACACCCCTTTCCACAGCATTCTCCTATATAAACTGTCTGCTTATGGCTTGGACGGGTGCACTCTCTGCTGGGTGAAAATCCATCTGGAGAGTGACAGTGAATGGAGTTGAAGGCAGCTGGGGGATGGTCACAAGTGGTGTGCCCCAGGAGTCTGTGCTGGGGCTGTTTCTGCTCTGTCTTTACCCATGATCTGGAGGAGGGGAAGTTCTCTCAGGAAGTTTATGAGTGACTTCAAGCTGGGTGTGACTCCAAGGAGTGTTGATCTGCTGGAGGGCAGGAAGGCTCTGCTGAGAGATCTGGACAGGCTGGAGCAATGGGTTGAGGCCAGTGGTATGAGGGTCAACAAGGAGAAGGGCTGGCTCTTCCAGTCAATGAAGCTGGTGAAGGGTCTGGAGCACAAGTCTGATGAGGAGGGGCTGAGGGGGCTGGGGGTGTTTAGCCTGGAGAAAATGAGTTCAGAGGGCACCTTTTCACTCTCTATAATAAACTGGAAGGAGGTTGTAGCTGCGTGGGGGTTGGTCTCTTCTCCCAAGTAACAATGATAGGACAAGAGAAAATGACCTGAAGTTGTGTCAGGAGCGGTTTAGATTGGATGTTAGGGAATTTCTTCACTGAAAGGATTGCCAGGCATTGGAAGAGGCTGCCCAGGGAAGTGGTTGAGTCACCATTCCTTGATGTATCCAAAAATCCCAAAGATGTGGTGCCTAGGGACATGGTTTAGTGGTAGACCTGGAAATGCGAAGTTAATGTTTGACTCAATGATCTTAGAGGCCTTTTCCAAGCTAAATGATTCTATGATTCTATTCTGTAATGCAAATATCAAGAGGAAAATGTCTACTACAAATCACTAAATGTGGTTTAGAACAGTAATAATCCCTTCAAAAAAATTTCATTACAGCATTTAATGACTGGCTCACTGGAACATTATAGACTTTCAACATCATATTGGTTCATTAGCTGTCAAATTGGCCAACAGTGCTGGCACTGACCAACCCTGTAATAATCTTTGGTTATCCTTTCTACATTATCCCTACAGAAGTCATTACTCTGAAGAAATGGTTATCATAAGTTGGAAATATACATTTAAAGTATATACTTAAGGTTTAAACCAAAGCTTTGATCATAACATAGTAACAAAAGTCTATCAGACCTCCATTGCATTCCAGCAAGGGTAATTTGCACCTGTGTAAAGACACAGCCTTTATTTTCACAGAGGTATCAGGGTAATGAAACCTAATGTACTCAGCAGAAAGTTCTGTGAAAGCTACAAGAACTGTTTAGGCTCTGCAAATGCTGACTCCCATATCCTGTCATGAACACTGTCTTGCCTCAATTACAATTTTATCAATATTTAAGACAGCTAATTTAAATCCAAATCTGCTCTACAGCAGTATAAATTTTGGCTTGTGCAATTAGAACAATAAAAATAAAAATAGGTAATATAAACACATGTAGAATAAAACCTAAAATTATTCTAATTAAAACCAAGTAGAACTCACCCTTGAGAAATTTTACCTAAGCAATCAAAAAAGTCCAAATGGCTTTTATTTCAAATAAGTATATTTTTGTTAATGAATGAAATATGCTGTTCTTTTAATCAATATTAAATATCAAGGAAAAGAGTAGGAATGCTGTCTTTCACCTAGGATAACAAATTTTTTTTATGGCAGCTTTCAGGAGAATGAATCCAGTTTTCAACCTACACAGTTAGCTCAATAGGAATATGACACTAAATAAATAAATATTGTTAACTCATGTGCTTAGAAACAATCAAGGAAAGACAGAAACTCTTTAACAATTAAGAGGTGGGAAATCCTAGTGTACTAAGTCATGGAGTTATAGGTTTGAATGCACGGAAAATCAGAATTATACTCAAAAGGAATTAGAAACTTAGTGACTGAGCAGTAGACCCCAAAACAGAAGAATGCTCAGAGGAGATAGCCAAGGACTTCTATAACTTTTTAGTGATTATTGCAAAACTATAATTAAAGTACAAGTAAAGTTATAGGTCAGAACTTTTCCTCCTCTGAAAATGTTCTTGATTATGTCAACACTGGTGAACTTTATTATAGAAAGAAAACACCTGAATCAGAACAGGGGCTGTGGAGTTACTTCTAAGGTAAATGCAATAAAAAGGCATTACTTGTTATAAAATGCTATCAATAGACTCCTTGCAATCTTTCCATTTTGGTGGAGCTAAAAATGGGGACTTTGATAAGTGTATAAATATAACTCTGGAGGAATGGTGTTCCTATAATAACACGTCTGAGGATAGAGGACAGGAGATGGAAAAAGTGTTATGAAAATAGGGAGTATGAGGGCAAATGAAAGGTGATTGTTTTGTTACATCCATAATATCTATTAATTAATCATTCTTAACACTAAGCAGCAGGACCGGAACAAGTTATATACATATGTGTGTGTGTGTGTATATATATATACATATACATGTATATAATGGCAAGGTAATTATCTCAAAGTTGCTCCAGAGTTTTTAGTAGTAAAGTGAATACAGTCATCCTATCTTGAATTTTTGCTCTTATCTACAAAGTATAGTCAAACTAGTGATTTATTTAGGATACTGTCACTACTTGGGAAAAACAAAAATATGTAATACATATGACAGAAGTTTGTAATTTTAACTTTTACACTTTTTTTGCACACTTCCACTCATACTCTGTTTAAGGAATTCAACAAACTCAATAAGGTGTTGAAAACAGAACTGTAAGGTTATTGCTATAAGTTACATCATATACCAGAACAAATTTAATAAATGTTTCTTTGAAAGGATCTGGTTCTGAATGTGTCACTTGGGATCATCATGGTCTTTTTAAGAATACATCAGGTATTCTCATGGCATGGTTTTCATGCAGTTTGGTAACTGCATTATCAAAGCAGTCTTCTGAAAATTCAGTTCACACCAAGGAAGCTTGTTAGGATGGCTTTATATGTAAGTGTTTCTAAGCATTACTACAAACATTTTAGACAGCATAATGGATTTAGTCTTAAGAAAACCCTAGTGCAAACAACTTGATTTTGAGATTTGGCAAAACCCTAAAATTCCTCCTTGTTTTAATTTGACAAGGAGCTGGCAAATAGTTTTGGAAATGAGGGGACTTAAATAATTTTCTTTGAAATTAGCTAGGAGCCTAACCCTAGATAAAAAAGCAGTTTTAACTTCTTCAGCTTGGGTGTCCCAAATTCCTAACCTCTTCTTAGACACATTCCTTTAAACATTTCACTTGAAATGTGCCCAAATGTTTCATCACCATCCTTTATTTTAACTTATGAACTAAAGCTGTAGGTTTTCTGTGCTCCACAACTTAAATTTAATGTGACCTGATTCTTGCATCATAGCATGGTCCCTCCAGCAGAATCTTTGCTGTTCTCAAGCCTTTTGACATTTGTCTGCTGTGGAGCTTGCTGGGCACAACCTTGCACAACAGAGAGATGCCTCAGTGACTTCACCCAGAATACAGAGACCAGACTTCCTAGGGCTGTGTGCAGCTTGGCAAATGTCAGAGCTCACTGAGTTGTCTCAGGTGGAAAAGTGCACAAGCCATGGGAAAGATCAGGCAACTATGATCCTGGATATACTGCCAATAACTAATAAAAGTAAAGAATCATTTAAAAACCATTTTTTGTATGCTACAAATCAGTAAGTTTTTAGCTCATTCTTTAATATAAAGCAATGTCATTTGACTAGCATATTACTGCAGACAGTTTCAGAATAATAAATTAATTTCTGACTGATCTGTACTAGAAGATTTATAACTTACAAAAACCTGTGATCTGAAGGCTGATTCATAACTCACTGACACATAGCAAATAGAGAGTATTAAGATTCTATTTGAACATGAAAGCATAGTGCAAAAGGAGCTTCTTCAGACACAAATACAAAAGTTAGAACAGACAATATACTCAACCATACAAAAACTCTGCCATTACATAGCACTCCAGAGATTAAAGCAAACAAAAAGGTGACCCTTCTTAAAATATTAGTCATTGCAATAATGTACAAGCTGAAGATAAACTTGGCCAAGGCCAAAAAAGATACTTAAAATAAAATAAATACATTTCAAAGTCTGGGGCTTCAGTGGCTGCAGCCTAAATACTCAATCCCCTAGAAAAAACTGTTTCCCAAAACCAAGGAAGTAGAGAACACTGTACCTAACTGAAAGATAAATATAAGTAAATGGAAAATAACATTTACTCAAATGGCAGATTGTTTTTGATCAAGGAGATTATATCTACTGTGGATAAAAATTAACTGTCAGCAAAATAAGTAAAATGCATGGGGGAGTACTACTTTGGGGAAGATTCTTGCAGTCGAACAAAAAATGACTGAGAATTACAACTCAACTTTGAAGTAAAATACTCACAGTCACTCTACTGTCTTTACATTAATTTATGTGCATTTTAGATATGTATTTTGTATTACATTATGAAAAAGGAAAAAGAATAGTCATCCTACAGACATTCGAAGGATGTTTTTATATACACATACAAGATTTACTCTGAAATTCAAGTGATGGTTCAAAACCACCCTGTCAAAGGTAGTGTTCTCCTAAACCACTATAAATCAATTATTGATTTATTAATTATTATCGGCAACAAAGCCCACACGGGAGCAGGCTCCTGGCAGGACCTGTGGACCATGGAAAGAGGAGCCCATGCCGAAACAGGTTGNTTATTGATTTATTAATTATTATCGGCAACAAAGCCCACACGGGAGCAGGCTCCTGGCAGGACCTGTGGACCATGGAAAGAGGGGCCCATGCTGAAACAGGTTTGCTGACAGGACTTGTGACCCCATGGAAGGGACCCACTCTGGAACAGCTAATGAAAACCTGCAGCCTATGGGAAGGACTCACACAGGAGAAGTCTGTGGAGGACTGTTTCCCATGGAAGGAACCCCTCACTGGAGCACGGGAAAAGTGTGAGGTGTCCTTCTCCTGAGGAGAAAGAATCAACAGAGGCATGTGATTACCTGACCACAGCCCCTGTTCCCCATCTACATGTGTGTGCCCCTGGGGAGGAAGAGGTAGAAAAATCATGAGTAAAGTTAAACCCAGGAAGAAGGAAGGGGTGGGGGAAGGTGGTTTTAAGGATTGGTTTTGCTGCTCATTGCCCTACTCTGATTTTGATTGTTAATAAATTCAATTAAATTTCTCTAAGTCAAGCCTGTTTCACCCATGATGGTAATTGGTTAATGTCCTCTCCCTGTCCTTAATATTAACCTATGACGTCTTCATTATATTTTCTCTTTTCAGCTGAGGAAGAGAGTGATAGAGTAGCTTTAGTGGGCACCTGGCATTCAGCCATGGTCAATCCATCACAATATAAAAATCAATATGACTTCCACAAAAAGCACCTCTGATTTATGCCATGGTAAAGAGGAGTAATCCAGCCTTAATCTCTTTAATTTCTTTAAATGTAAGTCCATGTGAAAAAATAATTATTGCTTTTTTTTTTTTTACTATTCTAGCTATTTTCTATTTACTGGCCTATTTTAAGTGACTATGACAGTATAGAATATCTGGCTAATTAAAACTCAGTCAAACAAACCAGCCCTGTAATCTTTACTTGTCTACATTGTTCATTTCCTGTTGGCATCAATGTATCAGGACTTGGTACGTGATAGCTACGTCAGGTGTTTAAGCCTGTATTTGTTTCAAAGTGCTTATTTCTGGGTCTTAAAGTTAAGCAAAGACTTATGGAAATGAAGCTTTAATTTTAACTGTTCCATAATATTCCATTTTAGAGGAGGCTTTTCTCTTTGAAATTCTTACTGGACATAGGGTATGTTCCATAGCCCTTAGAGTGATGTAATATATCAATGATCAAAACATATTTTACCATCATATTAAAGAAATAGGAAAATAATAGCAGTAGAAACACTTTTTAAATTTCCTCCTTCAGGTACGCCCTTGCCACTTCTTGTTAGTGATGTATTAAGTATTTCACCTGCATGCACATGACATCTTAGAATTACTGTTTTAGGCCACTTTTGAAAGCTCTAGTTATGCTTCTGATGATACTGCAGCACAGAAATTAGAAAAGATAGAGATTAGGCTAAATAATAATTATCCCTTATTAATCTATGAGCAAACAGTTAAAGTCAGCAGTATTACCATGCTGATTGGGAAAATAATTACCAGCGTTAAAGATAAGACAGAAAGTTACCCAGGACTACAGCATTAAAATTTTACTTGCCCTTCAGGAGATCTCCTGCCCAGAAGAAGAAACTTCATTGAGTTAGTGCTTGCTTTTAGTAAAAAAATACAAACCAAACACTCCCCCGCTTCCAGCCCTAAACCAAAAGAAAACACCACCAAAAACCCCTAATAAAGTAAATAATAAATACACCCATTGAGAGGGATTGAAAAGTAAGGCTTCAGAACTTGTAGCTCTGAATGACTTTTCATGTTCTGTTTGGTTTTAACTTTATAAGATATTAAATTCTATGTACAATAGTGTCCTTAAAATGCTTAAGCTGGGTCATCAGTTGCTATCAGTTCCTGAAATCCCTACCATCTTCTTAAACGCTGAATCCCACACCACATCTGTTATTTCCTCTCCCCTTAGAGACTGATGATGGGGTCTCAACCTAAAACCTGTTGATAAACACTGAAAGGGGGATTTGTGGTCCCCTCAATTCATATAGCTTATCTTTTGGGACATATCTGAGTTATGTTCTGTAGCAGTGATTTCATTGTTTCCTGTGAAGATCCCTGCTTGTGTGCTCTGTCAGTGATCCAAGGTTTGTGCAGAAGCCCTCAATTCTCTGCCACTTAAATAATCTACTGATCAGATAGTCTGCTTGATCCATAAACTGCGTCATAATACTTTATTAGGAAAACCAGCCTTTCCTTACAGCTGTTGACTTCTTTGTCTCCTTTAACTTTTCTGAAGTTTTGATTGATAGTCTTTTTGCTCAGATAGGCGAGAATGTGAACTCAATAAGGAGTGGAAAATTCAATGGCAGTTCAGATGAAGCCTCCAACTTGTTTGCTACTACCGAATTCAAATAAAAAGCTTTTTGTAGAAGACACGTCTTGGAAACAAAATGAATCACACACCATGTTCTCTGGACTGTCTCAGGTATCTTGATATTTACCATTAATAGAGTAGTATGGGAGTGTCTGAGTACAACCCCTTCATCAAAAGTTGTTCTATGTAAAAGTTAAAAGAACCTAAAAATCTGCTTACACTTGTAAAATCCCATTCAAACTGCAAAGACAACACTGCTCAAGACTGCTCCTGTTTAATATTTGAGAGATTATAAATTATTCAAAACATCTATTTTTTCCCAAGATGTGCCCTTCAAGTTTCTTTTTAAAATCCATTTTTAATGGAGATTAATTCCTTTATTTCTTGCCATCATTTTCTTATTATGTGCTTGAAATTCTGATTTTATCTGGCATGGTATCAAGAGCTTGATCATTAAAATCCTCACTAAGCAGGAGTTAGTAACTGGCTGCATAGCAGTAAATTTATTTTTAGGTACCATTGTTTGGGATTTTCAGAGAACTGAATCACAGAATAACAAAGGATGGAATGAAGGAACCTCAGAATGGCTACTTGTCCAACTCTCCAACCAAATCAGGATGAATTTTGGTTAGATCTCATAATTTTTATTAATGTGTCTAACTTCTTCATCAGAAGACTTCTATCCAGAACTGAGCACTTAAAAATCTGGGCAATATATTACCATTTATTGAACTTAATTATTAATTAAGGCATTTTTGTTTCACCTGCAATGTAAAGCTTTAACACATGAGCACTGAAACACAAAACAGATGCCAAATATATGGAAGCAGATTAAACCCAAAGAGAAAGATTTAGTTTTTTGAAAGATGGAGAATATGTTCAAAAGCATAACAAGTGGTCATTTTTATTTTGGCAGGAACAATGTAGACAAGATGACTTTAAATCTTACTTCCACTGGGTTGCCAACTTGAAAACCTCTATAACTCAGATGCCAATTGAGGCACAACAAATTTTACAACAGTGTGTATAAAATATGCCTATTGTGATTACACCATAATGTCAATGATTCTTCATGTTTCCATTTGTAGACAACAGTTTACAGAAAACAGCACATGCCATGTTTCCAGCAGCCTTAACAACCCAGCTGTCTCCTGCCTTTCCTTCCATGCAATGCTTGAAGATCCAAGACTCCCAAACGAGATTGAGATTATCTGGGGAATCTCATACCACTCTATACCCAATAGAATACACAAGATTAATTAAAATCACTTTTTTTTTGGCAAAGAAAATTCTTGCTAATGTTATTAAATAGAAATTTTATCTACTTCACCAGAAAATACGAGACTTAAAGTGATTTAAATTTTTAGTAGGTTGTTTCATGTGTTTGACAGCTTCCAGATCTTTGTTTCCTACCATCAAGAAGAATGAGGCTCTGAGAGATGATTTGTCCCTTCCTAATTCTACCAACTCAGACACACTGACTGTTAGAAACCAAACAAAGCATACTAACACCACTGGTAAATAGAAATGAATGAAAATTTGACTTGTTGCATGTTTTTTTCCTCTCAGTTGCATACTAGGACCTAAAATTATTTTAAGCAAACTTAGTTCCCTGCTAATGTTGCTAACCTGAACATAATTGATGGTATCTCTCTTTTGTTGTACTTTTTACCACTTCTCTCTTTTCCAAATTTGAAAAAAACCCTCCAAAACATCACTGTAGTATTAAAACTGTTGCATGAGTTGCAAGGGAAAAAAAAACAAAACAAGAAAAAGATACATTCAGTTCTTACTTTTTATATTTGTCAAGCAAGATAACTTCTAAATAGGAAGAAGGAGAGCAGAATAAAAAACTCTCAGAAAGATTCAGAGTTATTTCCTTTAAAAACAGAATACAATATCCCAAAATAAACACATGCCTCTCCTCCCCTGCAGAACACCGCAAGCAACTAACCAAAGAAATAAACCCCAACCTTTAAATAACAGTTACCAGAGACATCAGTCTAAACATCTCAAAGTTTTAAATTACGGGAAAAAAAGAAACCTGAATAGAATTTGGATTGGAACTCAAGTTATCCTTACAAATCTTGCATTTAGTACCTCTCTCTTTTCCTATATACAAGAAAGTCACTGAAGTTATGTCAAAACAGACTTACATGATCAAAAGCTTCACTGATGATAATGTTTTGTTAGTAAAGAACTACCACTTGAAAGAACACCAAAAGCTTTTGAGTTACACATTTCTTTCTCTATAATTCCTTCTTGTTAATACTAATTTATTAGAACCAGCAATTATCCAATTATCTTCACATTTAAATCACCTAAATGTCCACGTTATAATTGCATTCATTAGTTACTGAAATTGCACCTGCAAATGCTATATCACAAATGTAGCTATGAAACATTTATGTTGTTTTTCTGTAATGGATATTTAATAATTTAATTTCATTATTAATACTTCCTAGTATTGTTGTAAGCAGCTTTGTAAAAAATACTTTTTTCTGTAGAGATTCATTTTATTTGTGAAGGAAAGCAACCCTTTTCATAGGGCTTTCTTTTCCCCTGTCTCATTCAGTGACAAAGGTAATATTATGGCAATACTACTATCAACAACAGTTGACTTCTGCCAACGGGCTGCTACAGTTCTATGCAGAAACTGTAGGAACAGCAAGAACAACTAGCAGCAACTACCTTAAAAATTAATTTTGTGGGTTTGAGTTTTAATGTCTGTTTTCAGCACAGAATGAGTCTTTTAGTCTTTTTTACTAAAGTCTGTCTACTTCTGTATGGGATTATCCAGAGTTTGAAACCATAATGTTGCTTTTTGTTACTAGTCCACCATCTGGGAGAATTTGGGAAAGGAAAAGAAAGTGGGTTAAAAAAATAAAAGTCACATTAAAAGTGACTTAATAGGTATGTGCCTATGCAGCATGCATAAAGTCTTCTTTGAAGTATAAAAGTCCCACTGAACTGGTTTTATTAGTTGGGAATTTTTGTTTATTTGTTGGTTGGTTTGGGTTTGTTTTTTTTTTTTTTGCAAAAAACTCACCAAACTATTTCTGAAGATAAATTAGTGAAATATGTGGTATGAAGATGATTTACATGCAAATTAAATGACTTTGCAGGTATACAAATTCTAAATTTCTCAAACAGTTTAACAAAAGGTGACAATGATTTAAAACTAAAGTACGAATAAAAGAAAGTAACCTCGCTCCCAAGAAAAAACTGTGTTCTGAGCTCAGTTTAAAAATATGAGTTGGTAACAGTTTTGAAAAATTCCATGGCACAAGCCTATGCAGCAGGATATATTTTGCTGCTTATTGAGAAGCCAGTTTCAACTGACTTCCTTCCCCCGCTTCTGGTTCCCACTGCCGAGAAACAACAATTGTCTAAAAACAAAACCAAAAAAACCCAGCTACTAAAAAAGAACTGACAAACTCTCCACTGTTAGAGATGCATGATATTTTTCAAAAGCATTTCTGGAATTGAAATTCTATGTGTTTTGACACTGATGATCTACTTAATCATACAGCAGTCTGACACATCATGAAACATCTACTTTCCAAAACCCAGATGTACATTTAAAGCTGACTTTTTTCTCCTATACCCTGTGTATCAAGATGAATTGGCTGCCTGCTACAATTATCTAAAGGCCCTTACTGCACTGACTACACATCAGAGAAGGCCCACACTGAACTCAGCCTTACCTGAAGGATTGTTTCATTTCTATAGGGGAAATGGGAGTGGGATTGTACATTGGCTGCTGCAATTAAACTCCACTGTCTTCATAACTTCTAGCAAAAGCACTTAATCTCAGTCATACAAGAGCCTTTAGAGCTTGCAGAGGTTGAAAGAAAACGTGTGTGTATTAAGGTAGGAATTCAAATGAGTTTAAAATCCTGACTGTTTAATCTCAACTGCCATCACGCTCACTGTATTTTTACTTCAAAACTTTTGGACTGTTTTACTTCCCCACTATGTCCTGTTCCCTATTTCCTCATAAAACTAAGTCCTATTCATGCAAATAAAAAAATTAATTTCAATATTTTATCCCTAGTTTAGGGTTCTCAGATGAAGAGGATGGATAGTCAAAGATGTGGCACTGGGTGTCTGGTAACAAAACAATTCCCAAGGAGTTGAGGATATTTACCAAAAGTGAAACTCTAGAGCTTCACTCCTGGCATTCTTCATGGGACAGAGTTACTCCTGACTCGTTCTCATATAAATAGAAGGCAGGTGAAGTATTGTAGCACCTGACCTAGCTTTCCATAAGGCTCTAGCTATTACACGTTAGAGCAGGAGCAAGAAAAATGAGCACTGCTGAGATACAGTGAAAATTCTTCTGTACTATTTACTTCAAGCACAGCTCGGGAACATTTCTTGGTACCAGAATATGATCATCTAGACCATTTCAGCTAGCTCTTGAACCAAACAATTCCTAACACACTTTGGCAGGTGGAAGAGTCCAGATGCCATTGGTAGCAAAGATGAAGGATGTTTCATGTCAGAAGGCATCAGTGCCATTTTGTCCATCCAGGTGTTTGCTAAATCAGGAAAGGCATGCCCTTAAAGGACCTGGTTCTTTGGACTGCTTTTGGAACACAGTAGCAAGCAATCTGGTTCCTCTGTGCTTCTTATCACTATCATAAACTACAGAAAATCCATGGGAGTAAAATAACAACCTGAAATATTTGTTGAATCATTCTAATTATTAAAAAAAAATCAGCCATGACAAAGCTTTATTTGACAAAGTAATTGTCACATGGGATATCTATAGACATGACTACACCTCACATTAGTATGGTATTAAAAAACTTGAAACAATGGGACACGACAGCTCAGTTTATAAACTCAGCACTTCCAGGTGAGAACAGGATAACAGTGAACAGATGTACCAGACCTTCAGTAAGGCATGTTCTTTATGCAACTGTAGTGTTTCTGTTTTGCAGCTACATTTTTTGTCATTAAAAACTTTTTCTTCACCATACTGCACCACTGAGCGGCCTACTCAATCTCTACAACTTCTTTTAGCTCTACTGAGCTTAGCCAGAAATCAATAAGAAATAGAAACTATCAGCAACAAGCCCTTGATGTAAGAAACCCATTCCCCTTTGTACACTATCCTCCCAGCCCTCCCCCATGCCCAAAACCCAAACCAGAGCAAACCAGATTTAAAAAACCCAAAAAAACCCCAGACAGAGCCCAAAAAACTTCAAAGGGAAGAGGAACAGCTAGAAAGGAAATACATATCTGGTTAGCATTATCCAATCTGGAGTAGCTTATTCTTCAGAAAACAAAATCTAGGCAATGAAACCCTTCATGAGACCATGAAAAAAATTTCAGGAGACAGTGGCTACTATCCAAATGAAAGAAACAAATTAACTGAAGCAAGGCGATCACCTTTTGGTTTGTAAGAGGAATGCATCTCAATAAAAGCAAGTTTATAAATGTATTTTATTATAATAACTACACAAGCTTAAGTCTAAGAAAGATCAGGAAACTCATAGGAAATATAATGACAAATATGGACAAATGTGAATTTTTGATTCACTGAACTTTGAAGTATCTCTGTACCTTGCTAGGATGTGGTTTCTGTCAATATAACAAGCCTTAAACAGTCAAAAGAAGATAATGCATTTTTGGCGATAAACCTAATTTCACATCCAAGTCTGATAAGAACATCAAAACAAGGATTTCTATCTGAGAATCAAAAAGGTGTGGTCCTAAGGAAGTGTTATCAGGAACTATGAAAAATGCAGTTCTCTTGTTTGCAAAAACAAGTTTCTGGTAGAGATGCCCACTGAAACAGGAAAGAGGGTCTGCTTCAGCACAGAGGGGGTCCTGGGCATTTGTTTCCAGACCTTAGTTTCTACAGTCTCTTCCTCACCTTGCCAAAGCAGCTGCATATTACCATGGCTTTCCTTAAGGATGATGCAATTTTGAAGATGAAGTTGAAGGAAGATTCAAGCGCAGACAGACTGTTTTGAGAACTAAAATAATTCTCATTTCACACATGATAGGTTGCCAGACACTGGAGTGCTCACACTGATGAAGAGATTGCTGTTCCTACAAAAATGTAATGAAACTAAAAGTTTATCTCCAAGACTAGACTGAACACAGAACAGAGCTCAAGACTGAAAACACTCCTGATGTGCAAGATTTTCCACTTCAAGAACAAAGATAGTTAAAATTCGGCTGTATATGCTCTAAGACTATGCATATGTATGTGCTAAAGGTGTTATTAAGGCAAACTTACATAGATGATTAGCATTTAAAAACACTGAAGTTGTTAAAAACCTTGCTGAAATCTAAAAAAGGGTTATCTTTTTTATGCAATTAAGATTTAGAAAGAAACTGCTATGTTTTGCTTCAAACTGAGACAGCAGCCACAGGTACAGACAATCTTACCCCATATAACACTCCCCCTGCCAAAAAAAATCCCAAATCCCAAATAACCCTCTGCCCAAAAAACTCATACCTCCTTGAAATGATAACAGACAATTCTGTAAAAATATCAGCTTGCTATTAATCACAAAAAAAATTTTCCCAGAATAATCTAATTATTAGCACTTAGTGCAAAAGAAACAGACAAGGTAGAAAATCCTCTTTTTTCAGTATATAAATAGGGGACTCATATCAGTAACATCATATCCATTTTTGTCCTGAACCTCACCCTGTGCCCACATCCTAAAAGATGATGACAAAACTGCAGAGGCATTGAACAGTGACAGAATGATTAAAAGTAGAGAACAATTTCCTGGAGGAAAATGCCTACACAGTCTAGGGTTTTTCAGCCTTGAAATTAGATAAGTGAGAGTAGATAAAGTGGAGGTATGTAAAGGTCATGAGTAGTGAAAAGGGTTAAGTAAGAACTATTGATTTATTAAAATTACATCCTGATCCTTTATCATACAAGAGCTAATATTATGTGTGGGGTTCAACAAATTGCTTAAAACCAGAATTCAAAACTCTCCATGACATCCCAGTTCTTGAAATCATCAAGCTATTCAAAGCATCCCTATACAAATACTGAAAAATTTCTAGTCAGATTTTGTGTGTCGGTGTCAGCTGAAACATCTACTCATTTCATTTATGTTCTCTAACACACTTCACTCAAAAGAATAATGGTGGAATCCTTCTGAAATGAATGAAGTTCCAGAGACTGTTACAAGGTCCTACTTCAATGACTGTTATTTACAGCAACTCAAGTATGACAAGAGGACTTCAGAGAAATCTCCAGCAAGCACTAATGGTTGGACAGAGTGCTTTAATGCAAAAGATCTCATTTTCAGTTCAGTCTCCAAGCTGGCATGCAAAGGGAAGGGCCATGAAACCAGATTTCATAGCTGCTGGCTGTAACCAAGGAGCAGATATTTTGGTTAATTTTTCTCTTATTTACTAAAAAACCCAAAAAATACAAAAAACCAAAAAACCCAAAAAACCCCAAAACAAAACAAAAAACCTCTCTGCTTTTGTAAGATGCCTACCTTTACTGTAGCTGGGAAATCCAAGGCAAAGAAATTGTTTTTCCATCACCTTTTGTAGAACAATTTTTGCTGGCTGCCTCACCTTAGCTACAGGCTTCATACTTTTGGATGCTGTTTTAAAAGTCCTCTGCAAACTGAGCCTTTGGGAATAGCAAACTGCAGGGGTGATTTTCCTACATTTTAGAGTAAATTCAGAGATTGTGACTGTAATAACTGTTACTTAGGATTGGTTGTTTCCTGTCCTGTCATATTGATGTAACAACACCCAACACTGCCAAGTCCTCCCCTTCACAAGAACTAAGACTCCAGCTGTCTTGTCTGCCCTACTCGGTTTTTTTCCGCACTTTAGTCTATGAAGAATACAGGATTTTCCCTGTTTGACAAACAAGAGTGGCAAAGACTAACTGAGATTCAGCACAAATTGACTTTGACAACACCAGTCCTGTCTCCAGCACTCAAATCTTTGCTATAATGAAAATATTGGCATGGCATGACTCCATTTACTTAGCAATGGCTAAGGAGACATGCCAGGAAAATGAATTATCTTGCTTCTGTGAATTTTGTGGGTATTTAAAGATGAATCTTTTCCACTTTCCCAGATATTTCTGGAGCCAAAGAACCTGGAAAACAGTGAGAGAACAAAATCTTCTCTGTTGATATGTTGGATACTTAAGACAGTCATATAAGCTGCCTTCCAGAGACTATCTGACTATCAATTGCTTTCCAAAGTCCTGCTAAATAAAATAATGTATTAAATTGAATCTCTAGACATTACCCACTATAAATATTTTATCACTCTTTCATTCTCACTTAGTTCTTTAAATCTTCAGGACCTGTACTGCACCAATACACAGCATTTGAATATGGCTTTGACAGTTTTTCTTATCAAATATAGCCTGCCTATATCTGCTGTCACCTAAGGAGGGTGGTGAATATGCAGGAGTGTGCAACTGGAGTTGAAAGGAGCCCACTGTTGTGTTTGTAGCATGCTGGGCCCAAACTGTCTTTACACTTACATCTATAAAAATCAGATAGGAGTAAAGGCTGTATACACAGAGTAGCTTTTAGGTTATTCTTTGAGGTAGGGTAAATCAATACAAGAAGCAAGACAGGGAGTTTCGAACCTTGTGAAATCTTTCCCATGATTCAGGGTAACTGAACTGAAATTTTCAAAATCTGGGTAAAATTCTCAATGCCTTAAAGGATCAAACCCAGTATATATTGACTGCTAGACTCGTATGTACCTTTTTAAAATTTTCTATTTGAATAGATTCATTTAATAGTAAATTAAAAACAAGAAAAGACCAGAATTTTTAAACTGTTTTCCTATTTAGTATTTGCTCTAGGTAAGCAACTTGATGGGGACTATGAAAATACTTGCTTTAAAACACTCATTCAGCTGTTCTAAATTAATGTTCTCTAATGCATATCTTGAACAGAATCAGATAATCCTGAAAATTTTGTACATTGTTCCTTTCAGCAAATGCCAAGAACATTTTAGCTTTAGTCTGTTAAAATAAATACTATCAACATTAAAGTACAAGAAAATGAAAAAAGAAAGCTAAATAAGCACAAATATACAAGTGTATGCATATTCCTGCTGTGTTGTTCCTATAGTCTGTCTCTGGGCTTCCATTATGCTACTTCTTAGTTCACTAGTTCAAATCTTTGCTTGTTTGTCCATTGAATGTCTTGGGTGTTTGTTTGTTTTTTGGTTTGTTTGTTTGTTTTTTCCTTAAAGACTATTGCATTTAAAATATCTAAGCATTTTAATTTTGTAGGCATATCCCACAATCATCCAAAACAAAATGGTGAATTTCTTGTCTTGGAGCGATAAAGTGAAAACATCCATTCTTCAAGATTAAAAAGATCCCAGAAATGCAGCTAATATTAAGCTATTTCATTTTTAAATTTATACTCTTGGGACTCTTTTTTGTTGCCTTATAGTCAGCATAAGGCAACAAAAAAAGCGCACATGTCTTATGTACCTACCAGTACATCAGACATATGCTTAACATGTAAAGTTCAACACCAATAGCAATGTTGCATTACAATTTCTCTGTTTTCAGCCTATTGGCAAAACTTACTTGTTAGCTCTATTATTTACAATGAGTAAATCATCATGAATTTCTTGCCTTGATTAGAAAATTCTACAGTAGTTGATTTCTGCAAATACGTTCATTTCCTTAAAAATTCACTGACTCTTTCAGAGGAAAAAAAAGAAGTGACTTGTGTGTGGATTTTTCTCCCCAAGTCTAGTACAGAATATATTATGCAGTATCTATAATATACAATATAATGCTGCCTCTGTCTCCCTGACTACGATGTCCACATGCTGAACATAAGCCTGAGGAACACTGACAGTTTTGGAGAGAATATTTGCCTAAATCTTCCGGTACCTTTCACTATGAGCAGATATGTTGATTTTCTGAATATTTCTTTGAGGACTTCTGGGCAATCAGATGTATGAATCTGAATGCATCTATGGATTGTTGAAATTAATTTATCATTTCTATACCATGCACCATTTGCAAATCAATTTTTTTCTGCTATTTAATCATATATAGAAAGTATAATAAAGACATATTCATCCTCCACATTCTACCCTAAACCTCTCCATATTTAACTATTCTTTCAGTATATTAACCTTAAGAAGCTGACAATGCTGTTATTATGCTGTTATTTAGGAATATAAGTCCTGTAGGTCCCATGTAAAAATCAGTGTCACAAGTTCTGAGTGCAGGCTTTTACACACAAAGTAAAAAAAGAGTTCCTCATCTAAAATTTCAAATTTAAAATAGTGTGGTTAGAAGGTGGTATTTTCCCAAGTGATCTCTATACCACAAGAGGTATGAAATAAACTAAATGAATTCTTGTGAAATCTGTGACAGAACTACAGCAAATTTGATTTGCACCTGTTAATAAAAATGGTTTTAGACATACTTTATTTTGGTGCAGTATGAATGCTATTTTTAAATTTATTTCAAGGCAATATAAAATATAAGTACTGAAAACCACAGATAATAAAAGTATTTATTTCCATATTACACTCTGCTCTTTTTGGCTTCTCTAATGCATTTTTCTATATATCTCCACAATGTGACTTTCTGTTTACTAGGTAAGACCACCATGCAGTGCCTTGGTTCAAAGTTTTGAAAAGCATTAAAATATCAGCATGAAGGCAATAAGAAAATATTAAGCAATACTATCTAAATAAAGCAAGGCTAAGATCATGATAGCCTAAAGAACATTTGCATGAAAGATGAGTGATGAAATCTTTGCGATGAAAGATCAGATTGATGATGGCTTCTCATTTTTGAAACTTTGTTGAAAATTCTGCAATTTGAGACTAAATTTGTCTGTATCTAGCACACTGCTTCTTGAAGAACTCTGGGAAGAATCTTGTAAGATTATTCTAAGAGCAGCTCCAAAATTTTGTCCCATCCTGCTGCACAGCTGTAATGGCCCCAGCAATACAAGGAAAAGAAGCGTCCTTCCTTTTTTACTACAATCATGCATCAAACTCTTTTGTTTGATTTACTACAATCAAACATCATACAACAAGCCACCCTAGTCAATAAGAACTTTGAGTTTGAACCATAAGCTTCGACATGGATAACTCGAAGAGCTATTTCATTTGTGTCACTGATCATACGTCAATATGAAGAACCTGCTTCCATAAAAGAACCCCTAACCCTGCTCTCAGTAGCATAAATCCAATAGGAACTGCAGCTGTGTCTTGAAAGCCACAACCAAGTTTATATTCCTATAGAAAAGGGTAATGCAATTGCTTGCTGGTTTACAACACATATTTTTTCAATCTAGGATTATAGAGCTGTTGAGCTATGTTACAGTCAGATATGATCATTCAGCATGAAGATAACAACCTGTCCATTTCTAATCTGTTTTCCTCAATCCTGAAAGGCCAACTCCTTTGGCAGTATGTATATACGCTAATGTAAATACACACAGTACCTCCCTAATGCTGGCAACAGTCCTTCAGAGACTAAAGTAAGACAAATAGACTCATTTTGTCTGTGACAGCAGCGCAGGACTCACAAGTAAACATTTCAGTAAGGCAAAGTCAGCATATGTTAATCACATCGAACATCTCGTTTCCCTTTTCTTCTACAATCAATTAACAAGCTTTAATGTTCCTCTGCTCAGAGAGAACAAAAAGTAATTATTTTAATTGTGGATTATTTTTTCCTCTTTAAGTAAGCGCTGTCCTTAAGACCAGGCTCTCATGTAATCTCTTGTTGAGAAACAGAACTGATTGCCACGACTGGGTTGCTCATATATCCTTATGGAATGCCATCATAAATAGATTTTGGCACTCCTCAGCTAGCTTCTCACAGCAGTTGTCTTTAATGTCATTTATTCAAGTAGTTCAAGGTCTTAATCTATAATTAATGTTTAGCAATCCACTGCAGTGCTGCAAGATAACCACTTTTCAGCCTTTAATTTCAAGTAAGTCTTGACACTTTCATTCAATGAAGATAATACAGGTAACTTTACACCTGTGCAATTGTAAAACCATCTCCAGAATGAACATAACAAAGGAAAGACTTGTTGCTATAAATAGCATCAGTCTGAGCAATCAGTTTTCTAACTTGTCCTTAATACAAATGAGGATACAGCGAGAGTACTTACGCTTTCTAAGATCTGCAGAGAAAACAAAACTTTTATCTATCTGAGTAAACAGAAGGTTGGCAAAGTATGACATGCCCTCCTGCAAAAGATATTAGTTTACTACAAATAACCAATGCTAATCTGAAAAAGCTCTCTTTTTATTTGGGTCACAGTGGAATACATTTTACTGAAGCTTAAGGTAGACTAGTAAATCTTCAGCTCCAAAGGTATGTCATTAGGAATATATTGCAAGACTTCCAGGCTGTTGATATAATTATTTACTATTTGCATTATGTAGTGCTTATAATCTCCAGTAAAAGATCCCGCACAGTGCTAGGTAAGTATTGTAACACTAACGTGGCATGACAAAACCCTGGGGTGTTGTCATTAGAAAAGAAACAGCTTGAAAAGAAATGAGATAATACAGGAGATGTATGATTAGGAAACAGTAGCCATTGCAGACAAAATTCACTATTCAAATACAAACCTGGATCTTCCCAATTTTCAAGAACTACTGTTTTTCAGATTGACATCAGTGATCCAGATCTGACCAACCAAGACTTTGAAGCAGTGTGGAGTAGGTCTCAGTAACATTCTCTACTGAAACATATGGTTAAAAATGAATGGAAAAAAAATTGAAAAAACTCAACAGGAAAAGTATTTCAAGCCTCCTGATTTGGAGATCTTTAAAATACACATTTAATCATTTATGAAGGCTGGCAGAAGTATGATCTTACATACTGATATAACAGTGTTTGAAACACAGCTAGGAAAAAAAAATCCTTTCTGCATTGCACAGAAAGAAATGTGAGCAGAGAACGCAGCTCATCACTCACTAGCGAAAATGTGTTCAGAACTTTTTAGTTTTGAACACTGGGACTTGTTTCAGAAAAAGATCATCTTTGATAAAAAATGAACAAAATTACCTCACCGTACTTATTGCTTATTATGGTAAAAAATTCTTTCCATACCTAATGTACCCAAATGATAAAAACACTCTTTAAATACAAGAATTGGTCTATCAGATTGTCTCTTCAAGAAAATAAGTATTGCTGTAGTTGATTAAAAATAACTATTTTCAAGCCTATAACATTAATTTCCAGTCCAGGAATGCAGTCTTGGATTAAATTCATCACTTGAGCAACACAAACCGAACCCAACTCACACTAGAAGTTCTGCTGGTATCAAGAGACCTATGTATCCAATGCAGGACCATGCAGAAGGCATCCAAAGTACTGTGATGATTAAAAATAGTATATATTTTTCTGCTTGTAGTGTCAGGATGAGTGTGGGACTAATGTTTTGCTTTGTGTAGGGTAGTACAGAGATATAAACAAAGAATACAAAATGAAACAGAATACCCAATTACTCTTGTACAGAGAGTAAATCTGATTCACACGTAATGCAAGCACAGAAAATCTTGTTAGGATCTGGTTGCTATTCTTTTCTCTATGTTAGGTGCAAACATTTGAGCACTGTCACAGCACTGATATGGAAGACTACCTTAGAGAGATATTTGTCCCAAAAGTCAAAAAAAACACCCATGAGCACCACTTAATTTGTAGTGGTTTAGACATATTTCCTGATAGACTTTGGCTTTCACACTGTAAAATAAATGTCAATGAAGTGGCTCTAAAACATAGGTGGCACTAAAACATAGGTGTTTCTAAGGAATTCGTGATGGGCATATTGCTCCTGAAATCATTCAACAAAACCTTAAGGAAGTCAGTAACTGCTTTCTCTCTTTTTTTTTTTCCCCTCAACAATTTTACTGAAGCTTAAAAAAGATTCCTTTGTTCCAACTCAGATTTTGACCCAGATTTTAAACTCTGTAGGCATTGTCTTGAGTTTGTGAGGCCTCAGGAATGAGGCTTGTTAGATTTTTTATGAGCTGCTGTTGACCTGACTCAACCTCTGTTTTAACAAGGTTTTGTCATAATGACTTAAAAAAACAGGAATGCAATATGGGTGTGCCTGAATTACTTAACTTTTGCTTTTCTTCTTGAGGTATAAACCAAGTGTTTTAAAAGTAGTGGAAAAAAAAAATGTGGCTATTCTGTGCAGAATTAAGTATTTATAAATAATGCACACTGCAGAGGAATACAGGTCTGGTATGGTAACAGGCATCTTGAAAAGTAGAGACACAGGTTCAAGATACAAGAGTAGAATGATAAGAATAAGGGGACATGCTGTCCCTGGGGACAGGAGACCTACAAACCAGAGGTCAGGTAAAGAAAAGAATGCTGGGGAGCTGGGAAAAAGTGGCTGTAGGACAAAGAAAAGAAAGAACAAGCATCTAACTTGAATAAAACATCATATGAGGAGAATTCAGAAGTAGTGCAGGCCAGCTAGAAAACAAAAAACTAGTTCCAAATAAACCTTAGAGGAGATAAAAAGAAGAAACACCACCAACATCCAACCTTTCCCAGCAAAGAACTGGGGACAGCAGTGACCTGCAGTCAACTGCCCCTGAATAGGGAAGGGTGGTGGTATCAATGTTAAGAAAGGAAGAGAAGGGGTCAACATAATGCTAGAGAAAAGGGTAGATAGTGGGGAGTGTGTGTATAACTATTCTAATTGATTATTATTATTATTATTGTAATTTTATGGGACAAAACTCTGTTTTCCTGGTCTTTAATAATTACATCTGTACTTACAATAATTCTTTGATTAGACTTTTAAGATTTCAACTATATTGACAACAAGCCTTGGCTTTAAATATCAGTTGTGTTTCCTTTATCACCGACAGCAAGATTTGGAGTGCAACAAGGTATATCCAAGAGTACACTGAAAAATATGAATTTACATATTGGCATAAAGTTGATAAATAAATGGTATTTGCACATAATCCCTGGATAACTGTATTTCTCTACTTTTATGTCTGTTAGCATCAACCAACAGTGAAGCTGCCTGTTATCTCTTAGGATACAAAGAAGAGGAAAGATCTGAAGATTCAAAAGTCTATGTATGGATTTTGAGAGAGTGGAAATTGGGAATGTTGCATATGGAAGAGTCTACAAGGATGCAGAGGTAAATCAGGAGAGAGACATAGTAACAGGGAATTCAGACAGGGAACTAGAAGCTACTAAACCAGAATGAACATAAACTAAATGGCAAGCTGAGAGGGCTAAGAGGGCCTGAAGTGACATGGCCAGCAAAGGAAGTAATGGGCAAGACAGAGAAATGGACAGTGAAATAGTCAAAGAAAAACAGTTTGGAAACCAAACCAAAACACCCTAGCTGTGAGCATGAGATCTGATGAAGAAACAAGATCAACATGAAAAAATCTAAGAAGACAGTCCTGGAACTGTGTGAGAAATAACCTTCATGGTACTTGAGAATCATTGTGCAACTGAGTATTTGTGGAGTGTGCTGGCCAACACATCTATTCTTTTGGTGTTCTCTTCTATCTTGCATATCAAAACCGAGGCTGATGTTGCGTACATTATTTTATAAAATAACTGTGCATCCTTATTACTGATGTAGAATGGTTATCTTACTTCATGCATTTGGTACCTGGCATAAGTTCAATATCCTTCTCAAAAGACCACGATTGTGAGGGCCAAACAAGACTTAACAGAAATTCATAGAAATCATAACATTTTTCAAAAATGCTCCATTATCTTAAAAGAAACAAACAAACAAAAAAAATCAAGTCAAAACTGAAGGTGCAATTTGGCTGGCTGAAAATACATTTCAAAAGTTATTAGCAGCAGAAAAACTGATGAAGTTCAATTAAAACTTTTCTTGCCAGCTCATGGAAGAAAAGGAGGGAGAGGAAAAAAAATAGTGTTTTTCTGCATTTAAACATCCAGGAATATGCCAGACACAGTTTAATTTTTCTTGTACACTTAACACAGTAACCATGTGTGCCAACAAATAACACACAGCACCCTGGAACCAGCATGCTACAGAGAGCTGATGCACAAAATTGATGCAGTAGCAGATGTGTTATATTGCTAACAAAACATACTAAATGCTAACATGAGTTTTGTGAAGTATCAAGTGTAATTGAAAGAAAAATAGACAAAATATTATAGATTATATTCTTTCCTCTTCTCATGTTATAAAAGCAGTTTAGTCTCCAAATCTGTACAATGTTATGGCAGCAGCTGGATCACCTTTTTCAGTTTTCATTTCCTCTCACTTGTCTATCATACTTCTAACTTTAGAACTGTAATGCTATAAATGTTTTCTCTAGGAGAAAATTAATCAGTTTACTGCAGAAAATAGTATCAATTCCTTGGAAAATAACCCTATACAACATAAATTCTTCAGAAAAACAGATAATGTAGTTTTCCATTGTATCTTCTATATTTTATATAGAGGAGTAAAATGATGGGGTTATATCTCTGCTGAGTTACAAATCCTAAATATCAATGAGACAAATTCTCCATATATTCTAAGCACTGAATTTCTTACTTTACTCACAGAACACCCTTCCCTTCACCCTCCCTACCTCTCCCCCCCCCAGTTAGATGCAAAATAAAATAAAAGATCTTCATACAAACTTCCTCTGAATTACCTAATTAGTCAATGGTAATCAGCCAACCGGAAAATTAGAGTACAATATAGACAGGACATGACTGTATTTTTATCTCCTGCTGTTTAGAATGGTTTGTCTGCATCTTAAAGAGTGTCAACAGTGCTCAGCTTCAATTTGAGCCTACTCTAACCTGAATAGCTACAAGACTTCCTTAAATAGCCTGCAGGAACAGGAACTCTAATAGAAGCCCATATGTTTGTAACTACCTCCTTTGAAACTGCTATCCATATTCTGGTGGTAAAACAGATCCAATGCAAGAGTTCTGATGTCTTAAATTCAGAACTTCCTATAAAAATATGTGATAAACAGACCCAGGGTATTTCCTGCCAAATATGTTTTATAGAGTATCTTCAAAGAACACGTCTGTTTGGATAGGAAAAAGACACAAGAAATAACAATAGCAGAGACAGACATTTACTAGTTACATGAAAGGCATTAGCATTAGACATCATCATCCTTCCTGTTAGTGCCTGACACTTGCTGTCAATATTGTGAACCAAGTAATGTTAAGCCTTGCTTTGAAAATACAGAAGTAATATCAACATCCAGATAAGACTTAGAAAGTCAGATAAACTATCACATGGATACATAAATCCTTTGTCGGTCTAAGAGAAAACTAAATGCTATTATTCTTTCACATTAGAAATATTTTAAATTGTTGGCATCCATTTGCCAATCAGCTGAACAGACATACAAGTTTCATTTTACCCAGAGTTTCAGAGTAAAATACTGGCTTTACTAAAGGTGACAAAGATTTTGCCACTGAGAAAAATTATATTTTAGCTTCTCTGTTTCCTATGAGATAAGAGCGAGGAGCATTCACTAGCCAAACAAACAAACAAACAAAAAAAGAATGAAGACTATGCCCAGTAATAACATTAGGAAAATAAAGGTGCTAAAAGCAAGAAAGATTTTTTAAGATTTTTTTTTGTTGTTTTTAACAGATGCAACACAAATTTACTATACTGCATAGAAAACCTCTTTCCCATCTTCATTTGTAGAAATGCATAGTTTAGTTTCTATAGTAAGCCTTTTAAGGGAAGAACAAGCTCTCCAGTGACTGGGCAAGTAGGTACTGGATGTCCCTGCATCACACTCACTGGAATGAGTATCACCAGGGGTTAAAAGCAGCACCAATTTAATTTCAAGTAGAAGATGGCCTCTTTGGTTAGTCTTTCAGAAAAGAGCTAATCTGTTGATAAATTGCTCCTGTCACATCCTTTAAAGAGGTTGGTAGTCTGAAATATAATAGAATGACCTTATTATTCTTTCAGAAATTTTATATTCAGAGACCAAAGGAAAATACATCCTAGGTATATAAAAAAAATACTCAGGTATGTGTTCATATAAGTCTAACATCTATCAAATTGTATTACACTTTATTGAAAATAAAGCAACAAATTTATACTAGAATTCTAAAATATTTTTAAAGCTTATAAAAGTTGCTTTCAATAAGACAACAAACAAACATTTAACCTTGTGCATTTTTATTGTGTATTTTTATTCCAACTTACAGATAGTTTTCAAAAAATTA
The DNA here is from genome assembly GCA_013399915.1 of Illadopsis cleaveri. Taxonomy (NCBI): domain Eukaryota; kingdom Metazoa; phylum Chordata; class Aves; order Passeriformes; family Timaliidae; genus Illadopsis; species Illadopsis cleaveri. The sequence goes on along the minus strand of VXBB01001094.1, from coordinate 142,333 downwards.
CCCAGCTCAATTCACATTTTCCTTCTCCCTTTCTCTTCTTAACTTCTCATTTCAGAAAGGTCTGCTCTTTAAATCAGGCAATGTGGTACTTCATTCCTTTTGAACATGGATGTCGACTATTGTATTATTCCTGAAGCAGAAATGTCAGGTACTATCAAAAAAAAGCACTACTGTTCCCTGCAGTCAGGAAGATTTTAACCAGGCTCTGGGTTCCTTATTCATGATTTGTGGGAGAAGTACATTATGTTGCATTGTCAAAATAATGTTGCTTGTAAGGGGCTAAATATAAAGCCCAGTCTATATACATGCTGTGAGGATTTCTGTATGAGTCTGACTCAGAAGTAACCAGGAGGTTGCTGTAATACTCTTGAGTGAAAACACAGGTAATTTGAAAATAGAAAATAGAAACAGGATATAATCCTCCAGCCCCCAAAAATGTTCTCAGATGATCCATGCTGTAAACTCTGTGACAGGAGGTGACTGAAAATGTGTCCTCTCTGATATTATAATTTTTAACCACCATCAATATGACTTGCAGTTCAACCTCTGCAAGACATATTAAATAAAATCTAATAAATGTTTAATTCTCTCAGTTCACAGGTTAAAAAGCATGGGCCACGTTGTGTGCTAACACAGGTGCCAAAAGCTATTTTCTATCACCAAGTGAAACATGCAGCGTGATCCACACACAAATACCCTGATACAAAGTCAGAAATATTTCCACTCTGAAAAGGAAAGGTCTGGTTCAAAGGAGTTACAGCAAAATATCTTTTAAATTCATCCATTAATTTAATGAGAATACAAGCTACCTTGCTGATGGAAAGAATAAAATGAGGATTTGTCTATGACTGTTAAATGCCTCACAGAATGAGATTGCTTACGCCAGAAGATAAGAATTTCACTTCCCATAGAGTGACTTTGTCCAAACCACCTCACACTTCTGTTGCACACTTCCCAGTAGACCTTATCTGCAAGTGCTACTCAGCAGAAAATCGTATGGAAACTTTTGAAAGATAGTGTACATGTTAAGAGAAAATCAGACCTTGGAATTCCCAACGAAACGAAGGCACCAGGATTGCTTGCAGGAACACACTCTTCTCTAGTCTTCTCTTCCTTGATGTCTGCCTGCCAAAGGCCACACAGCTTCTGTCATCAGTTACAGCTGGACTTCATTCTGCTTTTTCCTTTGCTATCCTCTGTGTAAGTCTAGGTTTGTTTCTGGCACTGTTGGTTCCTGCTGGATTTAGCTCCCAGAATTCGTAAATCTAAAAGTCTATATATTACCATACTATAAGAATTTTAAGAGACAGCTATTGAATCACACTATTATTGCATGAGAAAATGTTAAAATGTCCACATTCTTTTCATATTACCTCTACATCAAGTAAGTAGCAGTATTTTTTAATATGAGCTGCAATTTTCTTTCATCTTACTAAAGCAAATACATGCCATAATTAGTTTTTTTCTTACTTGCATATTAGCTTCATAATACAAAATTCCATACACATGTAAATTAGACCTAATTGGACTGGCTCATCAATCTGTTCCCCAATTACATAAGAAAAATACATTAACTGTATGTGATTTATGTATAAGGTACTTGTGAATGTTTGTGATGGAATTCATAAAGTGCTCATTTGCATGGCCTAATGAGTAGTTTATTAATCTTAAATGCATACAGAAATTAACAGCATTTTAATCTTCTAAAATGCAGCTTTTTTTATCCTTTCATTAACAACCATCAGTCTTAGTATGAGACAATCTTTAATAGCTTATGGATACAGATTATGAGTGCCTATGTACATATAAAAATAAGCACAGATCTTGTGAGCAATTTTGCCTTCCCTTCAACCTGAAGAATTGCCACAGGAGTAAGACTTTAATAAAAATAGATGATGAAGCCCTTCCAAGTAGCTATATATATTTATATACAGAAAAAGCCTCTTTGCTAAGTGGTCTCATATTTTAAAACACCACAGGTTAATTTTCCTTTTGGAAAAGAGATTGATTACATGAAACAATTTTTTAATTTTGTTTTTTTTATTTGCATCTTGCATTTCATTTTTATAAAACGTACACAATATATTTAACTGGAGAGGGGAGGCCAGTCAATTAAAAGTCCTAAAAACCAAATAACAAACATAATATATGCTGCAGAATAGTGAAATTTTAAACAACATTGAGAGAGCATTTTATTCCATTTTTTCTGAATCTCAGTTGAACACAGAATGATAACAGCTCTGTTCAGCAAAATATCAGGCAGGTGTGCTTTCTAATTTTAAACTGTAGTAATAGGTCATTGCTGATTGCTAGGCAATGACTCAAAGCTTTCAAATTCTTCAGATTGCAATTTGCTTTTGCAAATATGCTATTTTCTGTTCCATATTTTGCATTAAAAGCTTAATGCTCACAATACTCTTTTTTCCTCCCCTTCTTTAAATTCAAGTGCAGACCAATAAAACATCTAGTTTAATTATATATTGAGCTGTACCACTTGCAACCTACAAGCAACATGTAGCAATAAAAAAATATATGAGCCTTTGGACAAGACTAGATTCATTATTACTGTGTGATGAGTGTTCACTTATTGTACAGTCACATAATATTCGTAGGGAGGAAGATTAAGGTCATGGCAGTGGCACTGATAATCTCTAGTTCCTTCCGTAGGGTCATTCTTAGTAGAGTACCAAAAGGATGAGGTAAAAAAGCATTTTAGTGTACTTTAGGCAGGGTGGAAATAATTTTTCTTCTTTTCATCCGCTCCTGCTCATTTGTCAGTCTGAGCTGATGTTAGTCATCCTGTAGTGACAGTGGAAGGTGGACACATCTCTGTCACAGGAACAGGCTTGGTGACATATGCCCACAGCTCCTAGACTTGCTGTTTTCGTTGAGGTCTATTACACTTAGATCTCACTTCCATCAAGAATCCAACATAATGACCACAGGAACCATGGAACAACAGCTGTGCCTTTAGATATAACTCTCTAAAGGATCCCTTGTGTAAAACTGCGCCATTGTTCTCCATCAAGAAAACTATGTGAGAAAAGCCTCTGTTGCTTCTTTCATCTAAAATGTATATTCAAAGCATAAGCATTTTCTTCAACTCTGTTGTTCAAAATACTTTACAAAAGTGAAGACTTAGAAATATCTGTAATTGTATGGGTATGAAAACAATAAAAACAATTTCAAACCCAAGATGCTTTTATGTATGTGTCTCATTTCAGATTTTTTTCATATAATGTCATAAGGGTGGTGGGAAGAGAAGGAAGCTCTGATTTTAGAAACTCCTAATCTTTTAATCTGGAAATAAGGTTCTTTTAAAGTGATACATCAAAAACAGAGGTCCTAAAAATCACAAGTTATTTTAACAAATATTACACAAAGCTTTAAGTGATCTGAAGCTGAAACACTTTCAGAAATAGAAACTTGGGTTTTTGGTTCTCAGTCCAAAGAAAAGCTGAGAAGTTCAGTGTAACACAGAAAAAAAAAAAAAAGAAAAAAAATTTAAAAAAAAAAAATCAAAAGAAGGAGATGTTGTCCTTGAAACCAAAATATCCTTTTATCAGTGCTTTGGAAAGAAAGGCTTCAAGAAGTACAATTCATATCATGCTGTATATAAAAGAGAAATTTCTTTTTCTGAGTTAAGATATTCTACTCAGTTTTATCCTTTCTCCTTTAAAATACAATGTGCTTACATATAGAACTTTCATTTGTATGTTTGTATTATAAATGCCTGAAAACACAGAAATATTATTTAAAGTACATATTGGTTTGACACTTGAGGTTGAACATTCTAGTTCAATTTATAGATAAATAAGTACCAGCCAGATGAGATGCAAATGGTGAAAATAGTACTGAATTTTAAACTGAAGGATGTTTTAAAAATGAGTATGAATAACAAATAGAACTTGTGATCTAAGTCCAGCTGTCCTGACAAAATTGTATGAGTATACAAATGTTAATCCATGCATAATGCAACCTCTTGACTACAACTGGCTAAATTTCATGTGATTTCATATGATTGACTACATGTATGCAGACTAACATCCTGTCCATATCATCCTGGATTTGTATTCTACTGCCTGATCAACATAGAATTAAATCAAAATAGCATTTCCCAATACTAGCTCATTTTGACTAAGTGCTTTGCTTGTCTACTGTTTGGAATTGTAATATGCAATAAAAGTAAATGCAATTCAGGAAGTTAAATTTTAAAAATTGCCAGTCATACATGAGATACAAAGTAATTTATCAGTCTGAAATGAATGGTTTCTGATGTGAATTGTCTCTGAGGTAGCAATCCATAAATAAATCCTTTGGCAGTTATCCATCAGGAAATATAACATTGTCTAAAAAGTTAAAAGTGCAATCATATCCTATTTGATGCCATACTGTAAGATCACAGGGATATTGTACTCATTAAATTGAACATAAGAAAGGCAAATGAAAAAAAGACAGTGTGTGTTACTCAGCTTCTTCAGACAATTACATCTGATACAGAAAGTGGCTGTCTTGATTTCTAAAGATGTATGGTAATCTATTAACCAGGCCAATAAAAATAATGTCCATCCTGGGTTCAGGATATATCTATTATCCTTGTGTTAAATTTTGATATGTGTGAGTTTGCTGCATCTTTAGCTTGCCTTACAAAAAAAAGAATCATGAGGCAAAGCTTGAGCTGAATACACACTCAAAGATTTCACTTAATTTAACATTGATAGTTTTTCATCTATTATTTAATTTCATAAACATTTCAGGAACACATTCATAGCTTTTAACTTTTGAAAGGATAGAAAATGAAAAAATTCAGTCTAGTCCAAAACTTAAATGCAAATGAAAACTATTGGCATTAACTAATCAAAACTGACTCATCGACTAGACGAGAATATTACATATATATGCAAATATATAAATATGGAATGTGTGTATTAACCATTCATAATTTTGACTTCTCATTAAAATTAAAACAGAGGAAGCAAAAAAAAAAAATTACTAAACCCAATCAACTTTCATAAGATTCCAGCAGTTTTCTTAAAAGATTTATCTTTGCAATGGAAGATGGAGTCAAACTATTTACATGGTGAACAGTAATAATAAGGATACCTTGGGAGTTTGTGAATCATCACTTAGAACCCTTAGACTTTTCCACATTTGCTGGTTATGACTGAGTTAAATGTTCTGTGCTCATCTCTGTAAACTAGCACAAAGCAAAGACCTGAGTACAGGTGAGATTCTTTTGACCTGAGTGCATTTTCTATGTGAATTGGATGGAGATTTTCCATTTCCTGCACCATTCACCATAAACCAAATGATTCCCCAAAGCTCATCCATTCATTACTCTTGAAAATTCAATTTAAAAAAAAAGATAGAAAGAAAAATATTGTGTTGATTATGAATAAGAAAGAGAGTTTTTTCACTTAGAGTTGCAAGTTATGTTGACAGGCACGTACACTACCTTGTAACACCAGGAAAAGGAACAGTTACATTCCATTTGCTTAGAAACTTCAGCACAAACATAAAAAATAACGAAAATCACAATACCTCCCATATTTCCTATGGAAGTTTCAAGCTGTAAGAAATGCAACCCACTAATTTCAGATTTATCCTCAAGGTATGAATAGAGAAACCCTTCTCCCTGTCTTGCATTAGCAAAACCTGCCCTCTCGATGCCGGAATCTTGCTCAGCAATTAGTTGCAACATACAGTCTGATGTACATTTTCTGCCGCAGGAAAATGCAAATCACAAAATTCTAAACATCTAGTCATCTAACCCTATTGCAATAAGGCTCAGAGATTATCAGCAAAGCGTTTTAGCAGCAGCAAATCTAGGCCTGCTCCTGCTGCTCTGCCCATGGGGAGGCGTGTAACAGTGGGAAGATCAGAGCCCAGTTTAATGAGCCAGCTGTGTAACCAGTCATCCACAAGTCCATCTTCTCCATTACTGAAGATCAAATACATCCTTATTGTGGGCTGGACTCGATGACCTCCAGACATTCCTTAATAATAAAGAAATTATTGTGTGATTCTAATTACAACTCCTGTAGTTGTAACAACATGCACTGTAAACTTGATTAATAAAAACTGTACTAATAATCCAAGCCCAAGGACCTTCCCCACCGTGGTTTAAAGCTCCCAGACTTATGGAGATAGCACAGAATGATTATTAAACCTGAGAAAATGTTAATATTAATTAGATAGCACTGAATTAAATTATGAAAGGTTAAAAGAATAAAAAGAATTAAAGAAAAAGGAAAGCTGTCATTTCAATACAAACTAAAGTGGACATATCCCAGGCCCCTAGCCCTAGAAAGAACAAGAAGTGAACATTCCAGGACTTTCAGGTTCCACATCTAAGCCAGAAACCTTGGAATGCATCTGTAATGTCGCTCTTTTCAATATAGTTTCCTTCCCTCAGAGTGCTGAACATTTAGTGAAAGGTTCTAATTTATGAAATTCCTTCATCCACAGGTAGATTAAATAATCACCTTCTACAATCAGAAATTTCAAAGCATCTCTCAATTCTTTCCATTTGTAGGAAATAAACTTGCTATAGATTTTGATATTTTTCCCTTACCGAAATCCACCTGAATGTCTCAGTCTACCAGATGAGCAGATCAGAATAGGTAAGTACCAAGCACACTTTGTGATATCAAAATGCTTATGAAACCAAAGATGATAGGTGTTATGAAGTAACTGATCAGGACCATGTGCATGAGTGCATGACAACGGTAGACAAGAAAGCCAATATGGGAAACTACAGATTTTTGCCCAACCTATCTCATAAAGACTGAAGAAAAGTGAAACAAAGAGATGAGAAGGTAGGGCTTTCCAGAACGGCTGTACCGCTGAGAAAATTTTTGTGCTAGGCAAAAAGAAATGCTTGCCTGTCCCAGTCTCAAGAAGATGAATGATTTAAGACAACTCAGATGGGATATCACATTTAAACTGCTGAACTACAAGGGCGCTGGATGACTTCCTTCTCAGGCCAGTATGGCAATTGAACCTTGATAGTGTTCACATGGACCAAATATATGGACAATCACATCTTTTGGAGGTTAAGCCCATATGCCAAACACTGATAGATGTTATTCTTTTCAAAGCTTGTGTGGTTAAGGGATCTTTTCTGCCACACTCATATTCCAAGAATAATAACTTTTACTAATTGGTTCAATTTATCACATATGCTTATTAAAATCTTCTATTAAGGGACAAAATACGACAAAAAAAAAATTAACAGATTTTACAGACACCTATACAATGGTATCATATAGATGATATCAAACTGCCAGATACAGTATTGCAGACACCAAGAAAGAATCTTGATTTTTGTATGGTTTGCTCTGTTTACTCACTGTTCTAACTCAAGCTTGACTTAAAAGCAGGCTGTAAATTGGTTCCCCTAAAAATGAAAATCCTTGCCTAAAACTATTTCCACTCTTTCTTATAGGTAAAAAATGGTAAGAGTGATTATTTAGCAACCTTTTTCATTTCTGTTATAATAGAAAACACTTTGACATATTAAATCATGACAGTCTTTTAAGTAAAATTTTATAGTGTGATCACTCAAAGGGATAGCTCATAAAATAATGAATGACAATGCAAATGGGTCACTTTTATGTATCTCATTGTTTTATTGAATAGTTATACCTTTTGTAGCTGGATTTTGAAATAATAATGAACTTTTAAGAAAATAGTGAAGTTCAAGGTTACTGCAGAGATTCAGCACCATCCTGTGCCTGAATGAAGTTCATTGAGCCAGCTGGCAGAAACATCTCTGAAGACTCATCTGTACAAGTCTCATCATTATAATGCTCATTTTATTTTTCAGAAAAACAGAGCACTGCATGAAGCTCCAGAAATTCAGCCACTCTCTTTTGCATACAGGCTTCAGATTTATAGCATGAACCTGCCCTGTTGTCCCACTCTGTAAAAACTGGTCTGAGTTCCATAGAGTTGGCCGTTCCCCAGGCAAGCTCTTACTAATAGTTGAGGTAATACTTTGCAGTGCAGTCAAATACATGCAAATGTATTTTTTGTGGAGGGACAATACAGCCAAATCCAAGGTGTGACAAGTCACGTTTGGCATCAGGCACCACTTTTGCATTTCAACCTCAGTGAACACGAGTTTGTTTCCCTTCCAGAGTAATTGACATATGACTAAGCTAGGTACACACCAGTACCTGGGCTCATTAACCCAGGTTTAAGAGCAAATTCAAGAGGAAGCTGGTTTGACTGCCACCCCAGTGACCACTTGCTGAAATGCTAAATGCTAGAACTGCTTGCAAAAGTCCTCGAGTATTCCTGCCAAAAATTATTTACACTTATGGTTATAAGGACAACAGAACCTGGCTCCAGATAGTCATTTATGAGATATTCATCACCTCAGAAGAGGACATAATTGGATTACCTTGTGGGCAATTTCTCATTTCTTTATTTTTCAAAACTAACATAGGAACAAATGCAATTGAAGCACTACTTTAAAAGAAGAAAAAAAAATGGATATATCTTGCAGGTGGGCATCTATGTCCTCTTTCTTGCAAGTAATAAAATCTTTGTCATTCTAACCGCCCTTTAAATTTAATAAAAATGGCAACATATGGCTGTTTACAGAGATCTAATTAGTCCATTTCCCTAAATATGCTTTTATACTCCAAAATATTAAAATTGAAATGCAAATTGCAGCATGCAGATGAGAATTAAGGAGAAATTATTTCTATTTAACTGCCTGAAGACAGCCAAATCCTCCTCCCATCTTTCACCCTCCCCTTCAGTTTAGCTGAAAGGTATATTGAATAAAGATTATATTAATGTCAAACCACCCTCTTGTTTGCTTCTGAAGCCTTCTTTATGCACATATTTCATCATCCAAACATGAACTATCTACAATATCTGTAACAATGAAAGAGGACGAAAAAAAATCCAACGGTTCACCTGTCCAGGTCTGGAAGGTCTCCAGTCTCACACAAGAAACGTTTTCCGTGCGAATTGATAACAATAAGATTAAGCAACATTCAAATCCCTTACATATGGCTGGATATCTGCATGGAATACTGTATGTGACCTTCTAAAGGACAGAAATTGCTGTGACCACTTAACAGTCTCCTATGGTTTGCTCCTCTGGTCCATAGCAATGGCTAACACCAGATATTTTGGAAAAAGTTGTGGAAAGTGATTAAAGTGATTATGTATTTCTGTACAGCAGTGGGATATTTAGTCATACCCACCAATGATGCTTGCACTATGTTACAACATAATGTAGCAGACTGTATGTTCTACTTTAGCTAGTACAACTGCTGATGGTTTTTATTCATGCTATTTAAATGACCAAACCCCTGCCTCATTGCAGGAGCGTGCTGTTTCTGTATGAACTCAAGGTCTATTTCTCTATAAGTCAGTAACATGCTTTCTGGGAAATATGAAATTACCAAATTACAATAACAGAAGATGACAGAAGCACTACTTTTTTTTCTTCTATGTATAAAAAAAAGCGCTTACATGAAGCAATTAAAAATATCACTGAGATTTGCCATAGTAGTCAACTCACTCTGCCATTAAGCTATAAAAACAAAACCAAATATCTATATTTGGGATAGCAAAAGCCTCACAAGGCTAAAGAGAAGATTATTCAAGCTGAAGATATTCCATTTTAAGCAAAAAGTGGTAGAATGGAATACACAAATGCACATGTATAACAAATGTAAGAATACAATCAGATTGAAATTACACACAGACACAAAGGCCACCTCTATGTTCCTGGCTTCTCTCCTGTCTGAAGAGAAATAGCTGCTGTCAAAGAGTGGTAATGAAGTCTCCAAGATTCATTGTTCCAGGAGATGTCAATAAAGATACGGGCAGTGCCTCTAATGCCTTCAATTAGCTTGTGTCCATCATGAGAATCACAGGATTGCTCAAGGTGCTGTTAATCTGGTTTGTACGCAGATACAATGGATTTAATAATTAGATTCTTCCTACACCTTCCAGATGGAGGTCAAAGCTCTTTCACTTGTTTGTCTAAATGGTGATGTCTAACGAGCAATGACATGGATCCAGTAAGTTTTCAAAACACTTTGAATATTCTGCCTCTAGCTGATAGTTTAGAGAGAAGATAAGTTACTTCCAAAGCTCTTTCTGCATTTCCTCTAATGCTTGGGTCTTCATAACTACTTTATCAGGAAAGTAACTTGAGGAATTTTAGTAACTTGTAGCATAATGTTAGGTAGACAGGGCGGCAGGGAGGAAAAATCCTTTTTGGAAACAACTAAATGGAACATGGTGTTCACTTGATGATCTTAAGAGACTGTTTCAACCTAAATAACTCTATGATTCTATGAAAATCAAAAAAAAGTCCACATATTTGCAAACTTTCTCTGTTGTCAGTCTACTCTTTCTCAGTTATGAAACTATGAGCTCAGGAAAGTGCACTTCACATGACATTTCCCTGATTAGAACAAACAAGTCTGCAAGAAAAGATTGCTTTGCACCTTGACAGAGTGTTGTCACTAACATTGTTGCCTAGAAATGAGACAAGGGATGTGAGGTAGGATTTCCCCAGTTGCTGCAGGGCAGTCCCCGTGACCTGGATGTTGGACAGAAATGTGGCTTATCTAATAAAACATAAGAAAGAAATTTCTGTGAAAAAACAGCAACAGACAGCCCCAGCCAACTAGAAATATCTTGATCTGCAACAAAAGCAAGCACAATAATAGAAGTACAAAGACTAATAGAAAGCACATTGGAAATATACTGGTGAAATTAATAATTAGATCTTGCATGCTTGGTGGTTTTTTTTTTTTTTTTTTTTTTTTTTT
>VXBB01001094.1:104572-131504 GCA_013399915.1 Illadopsis cleaveri | reverse complement strand
TTTTTTTTTTTTTTTTTTTTTAACAGATACAAAAGATATATTCCTAAGGCGTATAGTCTCACCAATCTCAGTCTTGTAGATGGAGGGGGAAAAAAAGGAAAACCCATGATAGGTACCCAATAGCATACTGTGAAACAACGGCAGGGCTGAAAGTGGAAATCCCAGACATACAATTCCTGCATTTATTCTATAGTCATTATACATTCAAGCTCCCTAGCCAGGATATAAGCCACCCTTTAAATGGCAGAAAAACGAAGATCTCTCTGTAAAAGAAACTGTATCTTTTCTTAGATGATGAAAGGTTTAAACAATTTCACAGACAAATTATGATAAAAGACTGCAAATGAAATCATGATCCTTATCCGAACTGTAATTTCCCTTCAATCATGAAACAAAATACCTTCTCAGAGGAGAAACAACGATTTCTGATTGGTATGCAAATGCGTTCGGCTTCAGATACTAATGGGGAACTACTTGAAAGAGGTATTTCCACTCAATAAGCATAAGTAAGTCAAACACTATTTTTCTTCTGCCTCTGCTCTCTGGTTCCTACTCTGGACTTCATATCTACTTTTACTTCTTGATTTATCTAGGTGTGTGCGGGTTGCTTCTTATTCAATAGGAAAAAACAAAAATCGCACATATAGTTACCAGATATGTTTTACTTCATCAAATTAAGTCTACTAATGTTAGTAATATACTAACTCTATTTAGCTGAGGCTGTTTTTTTTCCTTTCTTTTCATCAACACCAAGCTCTTTTAAATGTTGTAGAGAATTCTGAACCCTGGGGTACATGAAAACAAAAACAAAAAAGTGAAGAAAGTAGAATAATGACTCATTTACCATGTACTGTAAAGAATAAATTATGTCAATGAGGAATTAATTTGCATAACACCTTTAATTTCATAAAGATCTTGTTGTGATTTGACCCTATATGCTGAGTGCAGAAGGGTGAAACATTCACAGCACCATCCATGCACAGCTTTGCATCTTTGCTTGGAAGGACAGAGCTGAATGAAAATCAGTTTGACCACTGCCTTCACTGTCTAAACAACTGAGCAATCTTTGAGTACTACTTTGGCTTCCCTCCAAAATTCTAGGTGGTTCACCTGAATAAATTCAGCTGTGTGTGGAGACAGGCTAAACCTAATCTTTTGGAAACATCCCCAGCACTGGCTCCTCCAGCACACTGCATGCAGTATGTTTAACCCCTGAGGGACACAACTCACGCAGAGGCACTGCCTACTACACATGGATAATCTAGTCCTTCAAGGAGTTAATGGTGGTCATCCAAAGCCTAAATGCTTTCAAGCTGTCTGTACAGCTACACACAGCTGCGATGCATTTTTAATTTTATTAGGAATTTAATAAGTCAATGCACTTGGTGTCGTACAATCCCAGAGACCAACAAATGTGCGTGATTAAATGACTTTAAAATGGAAAAAGCTAAGTTGCAATTCATGCAAACAAGAAATTTTGGCCACATGCACCCTCCAGATATTTTAAAATCCATAAAAAGACAAAAAACCCAAAAAACAAGGATTGTAAGGAAATCCACGCTCTTCATGTTTCTGAATAGGTTCAGCTTTGCCACCGTTATATTGGTACCTATCCTTATTATAGGCTTTCATGTAAAATGCCAATGTACCATAAATTCTTCAGAAATATCAAAACTGTAATTATATATGCTACATTCCTGACAATTTGCTTGTATTTTGACATGAAAACACCATGCTATCAAACAACTCTCACTCTATCCCCCTTTATACTCCAGACTGATAGGTACTTGTTTAAAAAATTATTCAGCTGGAAAGACGGAATGATGGGGATTGAACTACCCATGAACAGAAAATCATTGATTTAGAAGCCCTTTTCAGGAAGAGTACATCTATTCAATTTGTTGTCTTCTGTTAAAGAAAGCACACAGAAGAGTATCAGAGCAGCATTATCATAATCTATGACTCGTACATTAATGCCAAAATAACAATGGATGTTAGATGAAGAGAGTCACCTTTGACATTCTATCAGGAGTGATAAGTCTGGATGAAAAATAATGCTGCTAATACCTTTTTCATTTTGCTATGAATATCCCAATAAAAACCTCTCTGGTCTATTTGCAGATAAATACTACTACATTTTTTATGAGTGCAGCTGATGGATCTGCAAGGTTAAGGCCATTTTTTTCAGTGATCTATAGTTTGAGGTGCTCTTTTTGTGCACTCAGGCTACAGCTTCTGAAAATTACATCCAAAATAACTCAACAGCACTGTGCACTATTCAATCAGAAAAAGCAGTCTGTGTCCCACTCATAATTCTAAAGTACAATTTATAAATAGTATTTTAAAAATACATGTATAATATAAATAGGGAAATAGACTTCTACCAATACATTTGTTCACACACACAGAGAAGCATTAACAGAAAACATTATCATAAGATAACCAACTGAAACAACTGAAGAGAATTCAGAGAAAGAGTAGACACTTATATAGCATCTACATTACATTTAGATTGAGTATTTTCGTCTACAACTGTTATATATGCAAGATGAACATCCTCTTTGGCAAGTTATTCCACTGCAGGGTTTTTTTTTTATTATTATCTCAGAAGTAGCAGTTCAAGTAGTAGTTCAGGTTCCAGAGCAGATACCAAACTTGATTATATGGTCTGTTTCCAAGGAACTAATTTCTCACCAAAAGACATGACATGGTCATTGGAAATCGCTCCATGATGTCACTGAATGATCATAGGTGGTAAGAGCTGAGACCAGAGTTGGAAACATCACAGAAGTGTTTGTGCTTCAAGGCACTTGTCCAAAAAGAGTTTCATGTCCTTCTAGTTTGCTTATCATTCCCATATGGAAATTAAATCCTACTTAATAGTGCACGCAAGGAAAGGGCCACAGACTGTAGGAGTTGCTCTGGAAGTCCATTCATGAGCAGAGACCTCTACCAGAAAATACACTCAGATGAGTCAATTGCTTTATTTTTCTAATGTGGCTGATTAAAGCAGGGTCTGGATTCAATCTTTCCTTCCTGCAAATATTGCTATCAACTGCCATAGAAGTATTTTTCCTCTTTAAGGATTGCACATGAAATGTACCCATTAAAGAATATCTAAGAGGAGACTTTGACAAAGTCTCAGCCTTGACTTGAGGTGGGGACTCTTAGATTCCTCTTTTCAGAAGCCTTCCTATGAAGCAGCAGTACACTTAATCAAAGGAAACATTTCTGGTAGAAAACCAGCTCTCATTGTTATGAATCTTTTGATGTTGAAACACTCCCTCCCAAGTTTCATTTGTTACAACTTCTAAGTAGGAAAGAGCAAGATGAAGACAAAACTATGTAATTACATAGAGTCAAGGTTTTGTCAGATTTTGCAAAATGTGGTAGAAGCAAAAGAAATAAAGGATTAATGGCAATTACAATAAGAACAGAAATAACAGCAATCAAGTCAGGTAAGCCAGGCAATAAGGGAAAAAGAGATTTACAATTATCTTAGGAATTTATTCTCTTCTCACTAAACAGATGTTCACAAAACAACAATTTAACCTCCAAGCATTTGAATCAGAGTCTGGTATTAGTAACAATTCATAAATATTACTTAACTGAAGCAAAACATGTACAGAAGGATTTATGCAAACCTGAAGTAACTTCTTGGGATTAGATCCCTGAATCAGGAAACTGTATTACTCTTCTTCATCAGAACTTTTTTTCCATCTGTTTTATTTTAATATAATTTCTCACCTCAATATCACTATTATGGGAAAGCTAAACTTGGCCCAAAAAGGCAAAATAACCAATGTGGTTTATGAATTATGTGTTCAAGCATTTCATGCACTAAGGTAAAAATACAATGAAAAATTAAATTATATAACTCAATGTACTGAGGTGAAAAGATATTAACGTTACACGTTGCGTGGTTCCAATACTCATTCACTAACCTCCCCCTATTTTTTACTCTATTATCTCCCTAATTGCTCAGTGTTCTGTTGTCAAAATCTGTGGGTTTTTTCATTGAACTTTATCCTCAGCTATAACTTCTCTTAAGATGAGACAGCTGTAAGCATTCTCCTTTTTGCCTCTCCTTGGGGCAAGCAAATGAGGGTAGAACTATCTCAGTGTATTTAAGGATTTGACTCTACTGATAACAATAGTTAATTAGCGGGGATACAAGAAACAAAGAAAAGAAAAAAGACAAATTAAGTCAACAATAATTAAGGCAGAATATAATTACAGTACTAATTAGAATAGTTTTCCAGTAGGAATGGATAATTTAAATATGAACAAAACAAAATAATGAAAGACTCTGCTGCCTGAACATCTCTTTTACTTTCCAGTATTCTGAGAACAGAACTGATAACATCACTGGATTTTTTTCCCTATCTATAATTCCAAATATTTTGTTGTATTTTTATGATTTATTTGAAGAATGCTCTTTCATGTCATTACCAATCTTACTTTCAGCTTAAATCCCAGGACTACTGCTTTTCAAAATAGAAAGGGTGTTGTTTAAAAATTTATCCTTGAGAGTGTCACAAAAAATAACTAAAAGCCAAGTAAGTAATTAGCTCTTACATTAAACAATTCTTAATTAATTTACTAGAATATACGTACACTCAATGCGTATTTCTAGGGCAACAATAGCAAATGATACAGAACATCTATTTGCACAAAGGAATAAGTCAAGGCTACTTTAAATAACTCTGAATACCTTGTATTTTCACCCACCCCTCCCTCCCCCCAAAAAAATAAATTACATATTGTGCTACCTTACACTTAGTGTCTTCTGAGTGAAGTCAATTAAAGATGTTAGATAAAGATATGGTACCATTTTCACAACCAGTATAAAGAGACCTTAATTCTTCCCACAGAATGCAGGTAATTAAGTAATTGAAAAGTTGAAATTCAGGTATTTTGACAGAATTTTTCTTCCTCAGATATTTTATTATCACGATCAACCAAACAAACTAATTAAAAAATCTGGTTTTTAATATAATGTGTTTAAGACGACAAGAATATAAAGAAATACAGTTTTGCCATGAGGAACTTAAATGGAAAAGCTGCAAAAACATTGATCCGAGAACCAACAAAATATTCAGTGAATTTTTGAATGCATGCAAACCGGACAAAAATATCTGTCTCAAGATTGGCAGATTTTTAAAATTAGGCTGAAAACAGAAGCAACAAACTGTCCTGCTTGATCTTGAGTTCAACAAAAATAAACCTATCATAAACCACAAAGCCTTTCACATAACCTTCTATGTCCTCACAATATGGAAAACTAAACAATTCTGCAAATTTAATCTATAATTGTTTTAAGACAGTTTTATTGCTTGATTTTCCCATATGGAAAAGGGAAATACAACCTCTAATTATGCCAACAGAAGAGCTGAAACTGTACCATATGAGTTTAATTAAAGCGGATGGTTCATCTGAAGATAATTTTTTAAAATTCATAATGATGGCTTTAGCAAGTTATTAAATATGAAAATTAATTGAGAATATTATGTTTTGTAGGGTTATGAGGTTGATTAGTAATTTCTAATTATTTTCTGGGTAATGCTTTGCTGCAGTTGTAGCTGTTGCTGTACATATATTCACCAGCTGTATATTTGGTTTTGACCACTGGCTACTTTGCATCTCCAATAATTCAGTACCTGTCTGAATACTACAATCAGACAAATCAGTCTTCTGACCGCAAACACCTTCTGGGCAGATAAGCACTGTGCTTAGTGAAGGAAAGGGAAAGAAAAAAAAAGAATGCAAAGGAAATCACTCCCTTCAAGCAGACCACTGCCCAACCACTCTCCAAGTAACCATTACTTTGAAAATCACACCCCACATTTTCTTCCTCTGCCCCAGAGTTTTTATTCATGATGCTTTATGATATGGAATACGTCCCTGGTCATTTAAGGCATCATTTAAGTACCTGAAGGATGGGCATAAAGAAGAGAGAGACAGGTTCTTTCCAGTGGTGCCCAGTGGCACAGGACCAGAGGCAGTGGAGA
This sequence comes from Illadopsis cleaveri, assembly GCA_013399915.1. Taxonomy (NCBI): domain Eukaryota; kingdom Metazoa; phylum Chordata; class Aves; order Passeriformes; family Timaliidae; genus Illadopsis; species Illadopsis cleaveri. The sequence continues at coordinate 125,493 of VXBB01001094.1, read as the reverse complement.
CAAAGTGAAATGGGAGGTTAACCTCAGCATCAGGAAATGCTGTTTCGCTGTGTGGATGGCTGAGCACTGGCACAGTTTGCCTAGGGAGGTGGTGGAGTCTCCCACCTTGGAGACTTCCAAAAGGATTCCTAGAAATTGCCACAGGCAACCAGTTCCTTACCTGAGCAGGTGGTATGGACCAGGAGCCTCCAGAGGTCCCTTCCAACACTCTTGTGATTCTTTGATTCCATGAATATTTACTTTCCCCCATTGTATTTTTTATTCTTGGTTTCAAATCCCTGAACTGAATTTTTTTTTTTTTAATCCAACTTAAAAACATAATTCTCGAAACCTGCAGTGGNATCCCTGAACTGATTTTTTTTTTTAATCCACCTTAAAAACATAATTCTTGAAACCTGCAGTGCTTATGGAAAGCATAATTATATCTCTAAGCACTATCATGTGTATCACAATTTCTTTTTCTATGTACAGGATGCCTCTTCCTTGTGCAAAGAAAAGATGAACACCATTCTGCCAATGTGTACTGATCTGAGGCAATGATATTGCTCACTGATTATTGCTTCACTATTTCATATCTCATAATTTTCCCATAAATGACCTGAGGATGTGCTCTATGTTAATGCACACTTCTGTAGCAATCAAACATTTGCATCAACCCATATAAAGAGCATCACACCAATGCTTTTCACACTATTTTTAACATAAATTGCAACCTTCCTAATACCAGGTCTTATTTACAGCTGACAGAATGGAGGAATTTGCTATTTGTAGAGTCATTCCTGATCTCCATATTTAGCACTGTTTAAAAAACATTTTCCAGGCAAAGTATGCTGACCTGTGGTTCTGGGCCAACAGCAAATTCAAGCATCAAATGAGAAAAATTATATAAAATAAATTGGAAGGAAAAACACTATAATACAAATACTGAAACATCTGTAATGTGAAAGAATCATTTTGACTATCATGCACTTAATATTGTACTGACTAGATTGAAATATATTACCTCTTGTTTATAGAAATATTCTTTTAAACCCACCAAACATCAGAGCAAGTAAAATAACAGATTTTCTCTCATCCTTATTACACATACTAGGATATGAAATCACTTCCATTTCCAAATTTGAAATACAAGTTGCAAGCAAAATTTAGTCTCTGGTCCTTAAAAGTCAATCAAGTTCCCATTAGAATTGATGAAATACAATTAATTGGCAAATAAACAAGATCTGTATTTTGTTACTTGGTGTAAAAAGCCAGAACATTATCAAATGACAGCAATACTTCTGGATGACTGAAGGATAAGGATGGTTGTGGTTGTGCAATGCAGGAAGTTATTTTCCTCTGAAATACAGTACACTTCAGTACTTCTTATTGACAGAAACATCCTGTATAAATCATATAATAAAATATAACTGCAGTAATTTCACCTGGCAATTAACTTGATAAAAATAAATGACAAAAAAAGAGGCTAAATTCTGTAATAAATCTGATAAATTTTGTATATCTTACAAAAGATGTAAGAGACTTTCTACATATCAAGTAGAAAGTATGCAAATGCACTAACTCAGCACAAGTCTGACCACTGCAACTTGGAACAAATCAATTTTGGTATCTAAACATTATTCCTTTCTGAAAGGCTTTCATGGCTTTTAGCTAAAGAAACTTCACTGTCAAACTCAGCACACTGTTTAGACGAAAAACAGCCAAAGGAAAAAAGGAACCCATAAAAACTGAATTATTGTTTTATATTTTCAAAACAATAATACAGTTATTAATTTATATTGATTAGTTGTAAAATGTGAAGCATATAATAACTTGTCCTGAAGAAACTGGTCTTTTAAAACTGGATATTTAAAAATACTTTTTCTGTTTTTCTTATTCTCCCCAACATTCAGCCAAGCAAAAATAAATTGCTCACACAACCCTATATCAGCTGTTGTAAGAGACTGCTGGCCATTTGATAGGTGTCAGGTGATGCTTATATTACATTCAGCATATGACCAGGATGAAGTAGTCTGAGACTTTCAATTCATTTCATCTTGATAGCTGAGCAGTCACACAGTAAAAACAATTTTCAAACACTACTGTTTGTGTGGAATCCAAAACAATCAGACCTGACTGTAGAACTCTGCATTTCAATATTTTCAAAATTTCATATAAATACTTGTTTTCAATTATTAAAAGCAATTGTGATGCAAACCTGCCAGCCGCTTTATGTTCTTCAGTCACAGGTTTTGAATTAAATTGGAACATGTATTTAAATTAAAGTCAATACTTAAATTGATCAGATGCACTTGGTTGAATCTTCTAAGGAGACTCTAGGAAACTAGCTTCTTAGACTGTGATTCCTTTTTATTTAGATAATTTCATACCAGAGAGTAAAAAGTGTACTGACCTCAAGAGCTTATGTAGAGATTTTTTAGTGCATACCAAAAGCAGAACTCAAGAGTTGATAGCCATTTAAGGGGCCAGTTCAATTTCAAAGCCACTTTAGATTAGGACATATTTCTAAAAGTTTTATGTTCATCAAAGCAAACGTGGATTTAATGTACCATAGAAATCCTGTGATGCTTTGTTTGAAACTGGAAATCACTTAGTTCTAAAATGTTTTTGAATGAAAGCAACAGCAGCTGTTTTTTGCCTCACTGTCCACGACATGTCCAGACGCTCAAAGCCATTTTGTTATTTTTTGACTTAAAACTTCTGCATTCTAAAAAAGCTTCATTTTTAAAACACAGCAAATCCCATTCAAGTTATTCAAACCTGAAAACAGCTTGTGTGGCAAATTGAATTTTCATTATTCTACTGACCTCAAGGAAGTTACACTAGATGTAACTTTATTCAACTTAGAACTTTGAAGTACTTTTGAATTTTTCCAACTGCATAACCATTTTTAATATTCCATATTTTTATTATTTTGCACCACCTCCGCACTTTCTACAGTCCTTCCATGGCACTCTTATCTTAATTTCCCCAAGCCAAACTAGTATTAGCACAATAGTTCCAATTAAACTAACTCCAATTTGAGAACAAAGAAATTAAGGTCGACAACGATCCCCTCAGTATATTCTCATTGGCTTCCAGAAATCTTTCATCTACTATACACACAATGATTTGAATTCTCTATAATCTCCTAAAAATTGCACTATGTTACCCTCTTCCCAAGCAGCTTTCAAAATCCACAATCTCTCTAGAGTACTGCTGAGATATAATTTCTATATCTCTACCTACTAAACTGTGATCCTCTTTCACTGGCCCCAGTATCCTTTAAATGCTTGCCCATTTTCTACAGAAGAGTCTGAAAACAATTTGAAGGAGAGTAACATAGACAGAAAGAAGAAGCATCTCAGGACAAATTTTCATAGGTTGAAAAAATGATCACTGGAAGCCAACTGCATAACCCGCTTACTAATGAGAATTATTCAGTTATACAGCAGGAGCAAGAGGAGGAAAAAAGGAATCCAAACGTGAAAGAAAGGATGCAAAAGAGAATGAAGGCAAAAAAGGCAGGAAAATTCAAAAGGTAAAAGTTAATTAAAGCAATTGTTTTTATAAGTATTGAAGCTATACATTATTATAGTTCTTACTTTTTTCTTTACAAAGTTACTATTAAAATGCTCATCTAGAGTTGAAAATTTAGACTGCATATTGTGAATATTTTGAATATTCCTGGCCTTCTAACATGTCTGTTGTGAAGAAGTGATAACTCTTGGAAATATTTGAACAAGTTTTACCAAAATAGATATAGAAAAGAATAGCATTCGAAACTATTTGGAAATCCTAATAGTAGTAAAGTGTATGAATAAAATAGAGTACCAAGCTATGAGGGATAAAATAGGGCAACAGAAAAATCATTTCCCTTCAATGTTAAAATGATCTATTTGTGTAAATATCTATATTTCAGTCAAACTAAATAATTAGAAATAAACAGTAATTTGTGGTTTTGATAATCACAGGATTGTAATCTGCATTTAAATTTGATACCTTTTGGTTGTAGATTGTGGCTTTTTATTATAGATAATTACAGATATTATAAGTTTCTTCATTAATATAGGAGGAATATTGGGGGATTCCCACTTGGAATTTATTATGAAACTCTTAATCATAGACTCTGGCCAATTATTGCATATTTCTGTAGTCATATGCACAGACGTGTGCAGGTTTAGGTATCCCCTCTGGCAATCATTGGCAATACCAAGTTTGATAGTTTTTTTTCCAGAATTGTCATATTATTTATGCATAAGAAAATACACAACAGAACAGAGCCCTACTTTTTCTAGAATTATTGTAATCCCAAACATTGCCATTTCTTAAGTTTCTCTTTAAATAATGAATAATCCCCTAAAGTGGATTATTTAAAAGCCAGAGAGATAGAGAAGACAGAAAAAGTTGCTTGTTGTAACTCCCCTTCAACTTTATCAATGAAAATTCTTATTAATTACAGATTTTGCTTTTTGATACAGATCTAGGCAAGCTATTACTTGCTGTCTTGGATAAGTTATTATACCAGAAATATACTCTCAAGACGTTCTATGACTTGCAAACATACTATTCCTTCAGTTTGCAGGATTGCAAGTGATTTAATAAAAGCTTCTGCAAAGTGAAATATATTCCTTCTCCAAGAATCATGCCAAGCCATGTGCATATGAGAGAGAGAATGCACTCGTGTATGTCATTTTCTATCTGCCAAACCTGTTGCACAATGCAAAGAGATTTTCTGTGGCTTTGAGAGAGGGCTTGTACTACTCTTCAGCAGAGCTGAATAGAGTTAAGGGCTCCTAGTGTCCTGCCCCAGTACTCACTCCAGGGCATGCAAGTTCCAGGAGCCCTGACTGCAAAGGAAGGGTACTTTCTGGAGTGCTTTGCCACTTGGGTCCTTCTTTAATTCCCATTAGAGACTCTATAATAACTGTTAGGTCTGCCTATCAATGCCCACCCAATTGCCTTGGAAGGATATCCAGATAGGCAGGAAACAGGGTGTTCAGGTTACTCAGGGCATATCCAGGCCGTATGTGGAGAACTAGGCTCTCAGAAGCAATGCAAATGTTCCTTGCCATCAGTGTTACTCTCCCTGAGTTCACAGACCAATCAAACCTGGTGCCACATGCCTGGTGCTTGAGAATTCCTTTTATTTGAAATCAAATTATTTTATGAACCAAAACACTTTCTAAAATTTACAAGAGAGCAAGGAGACTTATAAACATGAAAAATGACAACTTGAAGATGCCACCAAATTTATTGATGAAATTCAGAGGCATTAGGAATAAAATAGCAGCAGGAAGATGCTCACCACCCTAGTCTAGTGAATTGTGGTTAATAACCAGCCTTAATACAGAAGATAGGATTTCAGTAAAGTCCAGGTTTCTTCCATTAGTAATTGCAGTACAATTAATCTGAGAGAAATCTCAAAGAATATCCTGAAGTAGGAGAGAAATAACTTTAAAATTTGTTTTGAATCTGCTCAGCCTATTTATTCATGATTTTGTTAGCAAGAAAGCATTGCTATTTTTCAGTCATTGACAAAGCTGAAAAGCTACTCTATTATCAACCCTCAGTCATAATTCCTAGCAAGGATGTCAAAGTTTGCGAGATAGGGAAAAATGATCCTTTAATGCACTGAATTGAGAGGAAATTTTTTCTGTGTTTGTTAAAATATAGATAGACAGTGAAGTCTTGATGAGGAGGTATTACTCCTAATGAAAGGATTACTACCATTAGCACAGCTCAAAAAACTATCAAACCTTTTTTCTCTTTCTCTGAGCATTTGTTCAGATTGTTGCACTACCTTGAATAAAGTTAAATCTTGACAACAGTAATACTATAAACACTGGAATTGCTGATTATTTTTCTTGGAATCCTGGAATCCATACATGATGCAAAACGGTCAGCTCACAGAGGATGCCAAGAGATTTGACATAACGGATTACCTTTCTTCTGTCCAGGTCCTACTGTACTATACAAAATCTGCATGTGAGTACAGAGAAAAGTAGACATAGACATCGGGATACTGCATGCAAACCTGGCTCAATTACCCATGTACTTTTCATTGAAATATACGGGTATACTCAGTTGCTCTATTTTGAAAATGAGCCAAGTGGATATTAGGAAGAAGTTCTGTGTGTAAAACCTTACTTTTATCAGAGGAAAGGCCTTTGGCAGACGTTCAGTTACCACTCATTATCCTTTCTTTACTATTTCTGCACTCACAAAATCTTGCTGGTGTTACAAATTTCTTGTACTGGAACATGGTTGCGAACAACAGAACTTGCCATCAGGCCAAAAATCAAGGCCCAGTGTTAATCAGAGCAAGGGTCAAGATGTTTTGGTTCAGTGAGCAGTTTGCTCGTTGCTTAGCATGGTAAAGATTGATCTGCATTGAACACTAAGTTGTGGCCAGCAATCTTCTCAGTTCCTCAGTACTGCTGTTTCTAAGACACTTTGCACAGAAAATTTTGAACAAACAAAAACAAATCCAAATAAACCAAAAATCCCTAACATTTGGAGATTGTTATTTTTAGATCTGTGGGTGAAAAAATTGGCATAATGGCACTGAGCATCATCACAGATGGATTATGTTACATGCCTGACAATTTTTTTTGTCCTGTTTGCAATTTCAGGTTTTCAAAAAAAAGAAATTGGTTCAGTATCTCTTCCAAACATTTGTGCTACCTGACACAAAAAAGTGCTTTGCAAAAAAACCCCAAAAGACAAAAACATAGTCAGTGCCATAGGGGACAGATGATTAAAAAGAAGGGAAGCTTTGATCTCTTACTCTTGTGTCATTCAACATCAGCACCACTGTAAATACTATTAAGATTTTACAAAAGCATATATGAAATCAGATTATGTTACAAATATCAGAGGTAGAGACAGAAACAGACATCAAAGAGGAGTGAGTAGTGAAAAGAGAAAAAAAGGTTAAAGGAAATTTTGAGATGGACCAATGCTAGCAGAATGCAGATTATTTATTCCAAAGGCAATGGGAGAAAAGATTCCCTTAAATGATACTTAATCCTCCAAAATACAAATATTTTTGTGAATACAATTTAATCTTGATACACTCATTTTACCCATGAATCTATGGAAGTGCTACGTCATTTTAAAAATAGCTTGACAGATCTTATATATATATATCTTGATTTCATTAATTAGTAAGATCTATCCTCTAAGTAACATGTATCTAATTAGACATCTGTAGTTTAAACAATGCATAATTTTTGCTGTCATGTCAATGCAGGTGAAACCCCATTGTTAGCTGTGGAGTGTATATTTGCTTTACAGAGTCCATGTCGACTACTAAAACATTCCAAAGCAGTGCACACTTCTAATGGAAATGAATAAAATAGGTCCTTTCAATGGTAACTGAAACAGCAGCATGCACTGACTTGCTGCTGCTTTCTGAAACTGATTATAGTTCAGTAGCTAAATTGGTAACTGCTTCCAAATCTTTAGCTGTTACTTCTGGACTGCATTTAAATCTTTTGCATCTTGTTAGCAGCTCTATCTTTATCATTGCACTGGACAAGAAATGCCCAGATTCAAAGTTTAATTTGCACCAGTAGAAATGGTAAGTACCCTCTCATCTTTTTTTTTTTTTAAATCTGCACATCCACTTTTCCAGAAAATATGGCTATTGATTTTTTAAATCAATAAATCCTATTAATCAAATGAAGTATCTTTCACACTTGTTCTAAGAATCTTAGGAAGTGATCATGAATCATTTTTGCAGGCAACACAAGTTTCCTGAAAACAGAATTTATTGTCCGTATGTCTTTTCAGTAAAGTGTCTATCTTGTGGAAAATCAGAGGATAATTAAGCATTTTTGTCTTTTCACATTGACTAACCTCACAAAACAAAATATTTCAAAAAGATGCATCGGAAAAGAATCTTGTTGAAGTTATTCCTTCTAAAAAGAAGGAGGTAATCTATTTTTATATAAATGCCTATATGGATAGAGACCTCCACAAAGAAATCTGCAGGTACATATGGCATGTGCAACAGGCACAATAGTTCAAGAAGACAATGGACTGTCCTCCCCCAGATTAGAGTATCAATGATGCTGTGTAATTTTACAATAGGCTGCACTTTTCTCATGCTCCCTTTAAGGTTTAGTAAACCCTAACACTGTCCTCATATACACCCAGGAAATGTTGGCATTGTTTTATCATTCACAAATATACACAGACAGTGCATGAAGTCATTGGAGGTGATTCATGGAAAGAATGTACATCACAAGGAAAACATGGACAAGTAGAGAAAACGCATGTGGAATTATTCACAAGGTGAAAAGGGGAAAGCATTTCAGGCACTCTGTTTCAGACACAATCCAGAAAAACATTTTAATAGACTGATTTAATAAATAACATCTAGCAGGAACACATAAAAAGTATAGTAAAAAAAGTACTCTAACATACTCCTGGAATAAGATGTATCTGGGGCAGTTAATACCTCAAATAGTCATATATATATATTAATAATCACACCATATCCATGCTCCATATTCTGTTTGTATGCATTCTGCTGTGTTCCAGAGCTCACCTGGAAAAGCCTATATGATATCAGGGATGGAATCTGCCAACATTACTAACAACAAAAACCAGCTTTTACAAAGCGGTTCCAGACATTAACTGATGACTGTTTAAAGAGGGTAGAAAATTTTCTAAATACACAGGTTATAGCTCAATGCTCCAGGCTGTCAGGGTAGAATGTCAGAAAGCCTAACTCTAACCTTCAGATGAAGGGTGAAAGCCCCAGCCTCAAGAAAACGAGCAGTACTACCTCATCCATTAAAACAGGCCAGGCAATGTTTCAATAATAGTTGAACTCTTATCATCTTATGATGTAAAACACAGGGCAATTAATGAAGAAAAGACCAAGAGAAGACCATAATATAATAGGGAATGAAGATCTGTTTTATGCACCAGAAAATGCCATTTTAACTGTGTATGTATAGCTGGGTTACTCATACAGTTCTTTCTGACATATTCACCTCAGAAATGGGAGTGAGGAAAGAAATCCTGGATATTTTTACTGCATATTTGCATAGGAAAACACACTCAGGATAATTTAGGATACTCGTACTCATTTAGGACATGGGTGAAGAAAAATTCTTGACAAGACACATGATATACCACCCAGATCCATTTTGTCTGAGAAACTGATAAACTAATATGTTTTGGTCATTCACTAGGAAAGATAACTTTTCCCCAGAACAACCTGGGTTTGTGAAGAAGCAATGTCTGTGATTATTTCTGTGAAAATATTAACCATGAACAGTTTTATAAACTTCTATAAAACATGATACAATAAAAGCAATGGGGAAACTATAGACTTCCTCTTTTATTTTAAGAAATAAAAATAATGAATCTTTTCCCATAATAGGTAGATCACATCCACATAGGGAGAGTATGAGACAATCGGTTTGGAGCATTCTGCTAGAATTGCCAAATAAAAATTCATATGCATAACTTTTTCTTAAAAAGGCATAGCAAAAAACCCTAGAGTTCACTGCACTGCAGTTACAATTTCCATAAAGAATTTCTAATATTCACAAAGCTCTTATCAGCTACTACTATTTCCAACAAACACCAAAGCAACATGGACTCTTTTTCACTTTAGTAATATTGGATTAAATCTAATTACTACACAACAGCAATGAAAACTTGGAAAATTAGCAGAAATACGTCACCAGCTAAGAGAATGATGAAGATTGAGTAAAATTAGGAGAACCAGTGATTACACTAACAAAAAAACCTCAAAGAAATTGGTAAGAGACAAGCGAATGGGCAGACCAGAACAGAGACGTGAGAAATGTGTATTAACAACTGGCTGGAAAAAAATGACATCAAGATAATCATTCATCTGTCTACCATTTACCTAAGAGGACTGATGTGGATTTCATGAGAAACATTTAGCATATGAATTATTTTCTGCTTCTGTTGTGTGACAACATAATGATGGCTAAAAGAAAAAGAAATCCCCAAAAGCTAATTGTTTCCACTTCTGGGACAAGAGCATGTAGATCAGAGCAAGTTTATTAATCCTGCCATTCTTGTGCTTTAAACATCACTAGAAGTTGAAATCAGCTTTTCTAGAACATTGAGAAGAAAGGGTCAATCAATATTATTAAGGCTGGATGAGATATATGACAGTTTGGGGGCATGTTTTCTGGAAGAAGATTGAAAGCAGAATGATGGAGCCTGAGCAAGTTTTAGAGAGACTTCCATTCATCACTTTAGTACTGCAGAAATCCCATTCCTCCCTCCGACTCCATTTCAAAAACTCATGTTTAGCAGGAAATATATCTGCAACTAGCACTCTAGATCAGTTAATGGGTAGTGATGGCAAAGTTCATAAGTTCATTAAGTTCTGATTTGGACTGCTACTGAGGAACAGTAGCATATTGCAATTTTAAACTTTGTTTTTATCTCAGTCTATGCATAAATCTTACTTCCTACTGGTATTATGATAGCTTTATTGTAACTGAAACAACAAAACACCAAATTAAGTTTTCTATTTCACCTGTTTAGCTCCTAAATTCATGAAGCTGTGTCTCATTTCCTCCAGAGACAAACAGGCATGAAACAGTAATTCATGTACTGCAGTAACTCTGCTATATGTTTTTCATATGCTGCCTGCAGGCACAGTGAATAGGAATAAAAACTGGAACAAAACACCAACAGATCTTGCTCTGTTCTCTGTATCTATGCTTTTAGCTCCCACTCTCTGATTATTTCTTACAGTTTCTATAGCCCTGGTAAATGACAGACACAGATACTGTGAATGCAGCAGTGCTTCTTCCTCCAGGGTTTCATTCCCAGGGTAAGAGGAAGAATGGCAGAACCAGCATGCTGTTCTCTCCCCTTTTCCTAGGCAAAGATCAGAAAATCTCATATCAAGAAAGTCACAAGTGGATATTATTAGGAAGTCTCATGAAAAGAGTGGATGAAGATGCACAATTTTATCAACTAACATTTTGCATTCTATGAGTATATTGTAGCATTGTTCTCTTTTTAATTTTGTTTCTTATAGCAAAGAAGGGAAGCTTCTTTCTATTAGACTAAATTGATACTGTATATTGCACTGCCTCTTTTCACATTTTTAACCAGGGGGCACAAAAGGACTTTCTTCTGTCTCCAAGCTCCTGTTTGCAAATAAGGGAAATGTCCTATTACCTCCCATATTAATTGGAAAGTATATGGGCATCAAGAACCCTGAAAAGACACTGCTTTCTGCATGTCCTCAGTACTAAACATATTATTATCCTCTCAAAATGGATGTTTCCAAGGGAACAAGCAGAAAAGAGGTTATGAGAAATGTAATTGTAAAAGAGAAAAACAACCCCCCAAAATCCGCACTTAATTTTTTTTCAAATTTACATATATTTATGTTGTTATTAGGTTGCAGTTATGATCCATGGACTTACTGCTTCATTCATTTATTAACTGCCACAATTACTTAAATTGCCAAGATCAAGTCTGTGTCGTGATAATAACTGCACACTCACAAAGGAGTTACTATTCTAAAAAACATATTTAAATAAGACAATAAGCAGCATCAATCTCATGCTGATAAAAAAACCAAACCAATCAACAACAACAACAAAACCTGCTACAGTCAGAGCAAATCTGTACCAAAGCCAAGAGCATAAAGGCTGTGAGACAACTGCAGCCACTGCAGGATCCCTGCTTGAAAACAGTTTCCTCAGAAATTTACGGTGTACCCATAATTTTACTGTTTCTTGTGATAGCATAGTATATTTTCAGCAGAGGTGTCTGGTTTTGCACTTCCTTAAGAAAGTCACCAAGCTATCCTGACTAATTTTGTTTTTTGGATAATCTTTAGAGAGGCTTTGAAACAGACCCCTAGGTTTAAACATAATTTATAACGTATTGGATTGTGCGTTCAAAACAAACTTAAAAAACCCCAAAGCCAAAACAGTAATGACAGAAAATTACATTTCCAGATAGCCTTTGCTGATTACTAGACAAGCACCTGTTGATTCATCTTTGAGCAGAAAATTGAACCAGATGACCTTCTGCAATACCTTCAAACCTGAATTATCCTATAGCCCTATGAGATTCCTAGGCATGTTTTCAGAAGTCACCTATAACTTCATTTACATGGAACTTCTTATTACTGCCTTACCTCAGACTAAATAAAAATGCAGTAGCATTATTACCTGTAAAATCACTCCCAATCCCTTCTGTCAGTAATGATTTTAAACTGTTTGCTAGGATGTACATGTTATTTTGCTCAGATGAAAGTTCATTATTAGGGAAAAAAGACATGGACATGAAGCAATAAAGTCTTAAAGTCTGAAACTCATAACACAAGAATGAGAATTCTTTGTACAGACTAATTTTCATATATCCCTCTGAAATCACATGAAAATGAGAATTCTTTGAGCACTGTGCCTGAAGCCAAAAGAAACCCCGCAAAAAACCAGGCTTATTAATATGAAGGCTTTCCTCAATCACAAAATTTTCATGTAGTTCCTGTTTCATACCAAAAATATTATTTAAGCTATTATTAGCAGCAGAAGCAGTAGAATTGTATACATCTCTACTTTAGTAGGAAATGTCACAAAAATAAGTGGCAAAATCTGTAGTGTACTTATAGATAATGATTAATAGATCAATAAACATCTTGAATCCTGCCTATATTTTAACTGAACAATTTCTCCCTGGGAAGGAACCATGTTGTATAGCGCCAGGATTCCCAAGAGACAAAAAGTGAAAAAGTTGAATTGCTTAACTATTTTCTCAGTTTTCTCAGTTCTCTTTGATGCACCTTAAAACAAAAGGGTCTTTCTATCCTAAGTGGTTATTTAAACATCTGAAATGTGTATGTGTAAAAGTCTCAACCTAGAAAAGTACCTAAGGTCAAGGTCACAAACGCTATCCTGATCCCATGATGCTAATAGAGGTTTTACTATTGGCTGCAATACCACCAAATTCTCACTTCCTGAGGAATACAAAAGCTCTTCTTTTTTTTTCCTTTTCTTTTTTCTTTTTTTCCTTATTTCTTTGTATGGGAATCATACTGCAATGATTTATACACAAAGCTCAGTGGTGGAAGATGCCACATGAGTGCTTTGAGCTGTGCTGTGAGATGAATAGGGTGTCATAATATATTCAGCAAATATGGCAATCCTCCAAGACAGAGAAAGGTATGAAAAATTAGTTCCTTAGTTTAGAAACCATACACTGAAGCCAAGAACACAGAGAAAGAAAATGTATTGGCCTCTTTCCCACTAACACACAAATCACTGTGGTTCTATGTGTACAAACCATTACAGGTGTTATGCAAACACTGCAGTGTGATTTTTTTGTTACTGTCTAGGTAAAAATAATCTTTGTTGCTTCTTTCTCTTGCTTAAAAGGAAAAAAAAAACCCAAACCCACATTATAGAACATCTGTTGAAACTCACTTTCCAGACCAAAAAAGTGGCTTATAAGTAATTTCTACGGGAAATTATTTTTCCATATAAAAGATCAAAACATGGAAAAGAAGATACCTGCAAAGTATGCTCGAAATTTTCTAAGAATGCTAAAATGTAAATACTTCAAACTGCTTGCTTCTTAAAAAAATACTAAAATATATGAAAAAAATCAGCAAGTTATTATTTTGTGTGCTGTTTAATTGTCCTTTAAATCCAGAAGCTAGGATAAACATCTGCAATTACAGTATATGTTTATTTTATTACAATTTAAATATATATTAACAAGTACAAATTGGTCCTGAAATAATAGTCTTATATATATCAAGAACAAGAATCTAACACTGCACTCTGTGCAAACTATGAACTTTCTGAGAACAATATCTCCAGCTCTATTACCAAATAAATTCGCCTTATAAGTATCTGCCAAAGCTACATTCATATACAACTTTTCTGAAGCTTAGGCAAGCAGGGAGCTTGTATTCATCAGCAGAGTCTAATCAGAACTCTTCTAGTTATGAACATGATTCAGGATCCTATAGATTAAGGCCCAAGAAGGAACAAATCATTTTCCACATTGCAGAATCTCTGTGCTACGCTAAATTAAGCAAAATAACAGCAACAGAGACAAACAATGCATTAGAAATAGTTAAAAAACAGCAGGGAGGATGGAGAGAAGTAACAAGCATTACAGTGTCTATTAAGTAACGAAATGCTTATGGAAATAGGAGTAAGACACACATGCATTCCAAATGAATACTTATCTATAACATCATAAGAAAATATACAAAAAAAAAAAAAAAAATTGTGAGGGAAAGCAACCGAAAGTATAACACTGTAAGCATGCAGCCATAAAATTTATCTGAAATTTGAATTGCTCTTATCACAATGAACTCAGTTCACAATCACGAGAATGTGTTATATGTTTCCACTTATAAACTAGTCTTCCCTAAGTACCATTAGGATTTATTTAACATCTAAATCTATTACACACAATTAGAGCATATAATAAAGTACTTACCACATAATAATAAAACTTTTAAAATACAATTCCTTCTTTGTGTGCTAGTTCTGGAACAACTAATACTTTTGTCTTTATTGGTTACTGATGGTAACTTTTGTTGAGGAGGCACACACAGAAAGGGTCTCTTCCAGTAAAACTACACAGCAAAAGAAGAATCTTCTAATCTTAATCTACTTGTAGGTAAGAGCACAGTTTCTTGCACAATTGCATTACTGACCATGCCATTCTCTACAATGTATAAGGAATCTGATTACCCACAAATTCTGAGCAAGAAGAAGTAAGAAGTTGTTTCAAAAGTGTTAGTGGAAAAATTCTAACCTTCATTCAACCAGTGCCCTTGCTGACTGTAGTGTATGAAAACTGACAACCAGAAAAACAGGATAAAGTTCAAAGCAATTTTTCAATGCCTCTATTGATTAAGCTTTAAAAGTTACTGTGTTTACCAAATGCCACCCACTTTGAGGAGCAACAGATCTGAGAGGAGAACACACAAACACTTAGTGCAATACCAATCATTTTAGCAGCGAGCAAAAAGACAAATTTTTCTAAGAAAATAACGTCTTTTGTATTTTCACCCTCTTTGTCAACTTTAAGAAAGGAGAACAAAGGAGTATGTTCAATGAATGGACTTCTTTGACAGCAAAACCTGTTAAATTGTTGAGATAAAGCTCTTTAACACCACATTTAATGGATATCCCATTCTCAGCCTACCTGGTGTATTCAGCAGCCGGGACATCTTGCAAGAATAGGAGATAAACTGCTCACAGTATTCAGCACTGCTGGTAATGGCAGAAATCTGGTCCATTGTTGCACTGTAGTTGAGCTGCAGCACAGATAACTTCTCAGGGCTGTTGCCTCCCACAGAAGTCTGTATTTGCAGATCATGGTACACAGTTGTCCATACTTTATCCTCTGAAAGAGAGGGCAAGAAAGAAAAGACTGGTTAGAGACAGACAGCGGAACTGAATTAAAATAAATTTAGGACTTTGACAAAAGATAAAAGTGTTCTGCAAGATATTTACTGGAGTGGTAGTGGGGAAGGAGGGCACTGCACATGAAAGGTCATCACATGACAGCATAGTTTCTACTACAAACTGATGAAGGGAAGAAACTCTGATCACCTTTATGAAAAGATACCAAACATACCATGTGAGAAGTCTTCTTTAAACAACTGATGCCTACAGTTACATATGGAACTAAAAAGGATTAACTTTGGTCAGAAAGACAGAAACTTGATGCCCTAAATTTTCAAAGTCTTTATGTGAAAAACATTTACTGTGCATGGTGAATTGCTGTGGGCTGGAGAGCAACACTGCTTTAGTAAAGTAACAGCAAGGATGCACCAGATTCTCATCTGTTACATCATTTAGCAATTAATACTGAAAAATGTTTCCACATTTTTTACCCAGGATGTGTTCTAGGGTAAAACAAAATTACTGCTTATTGAGACTTAAATATTTTAAAGCAGCAGCACCATACTACTTTACTGATTCTGGTATAGAGAGCATTAAAGGAACTAATTGAAATAGAATGAAAATAGAAAATCATCTTTTTAGTTGAGAAAAGGCACAAAGAAGAAGGAAATGCAACTCCAAAATTTTTGATAAGAAATAGAGCAATATTGGCCAAATCTCAACCCCTCCAACAAAGTTTTTTTCCAGGGTCATGCAAAAAGTGTGTTATATCCAGCCCAGAACGATGTCTGTATGCATTATATTTTTTAAAACTACTGAAGAGCAAGTCACTAGAAATGTTACTGTGAACCATTTGTCAGTAGTTACCAGAGAAGATTTAAGATGAGGTATTATAATAATAAAACAACACACTTCACACTCCTTTTATAGCAAGATTTGTTGAAGTTGGAAGGTAGTTTAGAAAGGAAACAAAGACTAGGCACAGAAACTTTGCTGTTATAGACCAACCATTTATTTTTCTTAGAGGGACATTCCACTGAACCAAAATGAAAAAAAAATATTACCTGAGTAATATAGGGCTTCAGAATGAGAACTATGAAGATTCAGTCAATATTATTGATACAGTCTTCCTGTAAGAATGCTATTCTATCACTTAGGTGTGAAGAATTTTAAAATTTAGGTTGACTAGGTACCACTCTAAAGATCCACTATTTCAGCTGATCTGTACTACTCATATTGCACATCTCACACAGACAAGGAGCAAAATAGGTCAATTATCCTCTGTAAATAAACCACAGAAAATTCTCTTTTCTCTATACATTAACCTGAAACACATCACCACAAAACTTCCTAGAAGTGCATCAGATTTTGTCAGTAATATTTGTCATGTAAGGTTCTTTCATGATTTAAGTTGTTTTTCTTTTAATTTTTCTGCCTTATATATTTCAACCGCTGAGGGCAAAGTTGAAGAAATCTGTCTTGGAATAAAAAAATGCAGAACCTTAAAAAACATAAGTAAGAGTCTACTCTGGTGCCTTAAACTGGGTTGTACGAAAGCCCAGTTTACCAAATGAGCCAGGTCTTTGCCCCAGCTGTTGTCAGCAACTCCACTGACTACACTTGTCCTTCAGAAATGCAGAAACAAAATTCACAGTGCTGCTAACTTTGCTGTATTTGTCACAAAACCAGACTCTTCAGGGAGATCACCTGGCATTTTCTGAGTATACTAATTCACCTGACAGATGTGCCTTACAGCGATAAACCCCATAAAATGTAGTGCATTGCAGTATGTTCTCAATTCCCCTATGTAAATCTCTTGCCTATTAATGCAAGTCTCAGTCATTCTTAAACTTGTGGCCTGCACTTCAATATTTTAACTACATGGAAATGCTTTGCCAAACTGACACGTACTCAAAAGTGCTTCAGTATTTCCTCACCAAGTTCACAGGAATGTGCTCACATACACTGATGAGTTTTGGTGACACCCAGAGTAAAGATAGCTCTCCACAACATGATTATCCTTATCTTCCGGAGTCTATACTCTGCCTTATTTTCCAGTCTTAATTTTTACTGCATAGTGTCAGGCTATTTTGGATTATATGGAATCATGTGGATCCATGTGTTTGCAACTGATACAGTGTTAAGTTTTTCTAATCAAATGTTCAGAGATAAGGTAAGCAAAGCAGACAAATCCTCCACAGGTTGTACACATCACTAGCCAAATGAGATTAAATTCAGCAGATGCTGCAAGATGGTTATTATTTTAATATTCATATTCTTAGTCCAAAGCTCTTTATAAAACACAGCAATATTCTTGCATTGAGAAAAAGAAATTAAAAAACCCTGAGAAAAGAATCCCACTCCCAAGTACTAATAAAAATTTATAATTTTCACCTATCAAATTATATAGAGAACATAATCCAGTTTTGTTAAGAGCCTGGAATGAAAGTTTACTGCAGATTCACTTTCAAGAAAGGATTGAGATAGTTTATACATTCACTGACAGAATTTTTGGCAGAAGACACTGTACATGTAAGAACACAAAAATGTCAGACTGGAATGCACTAGGACAGTTAGAATCCCATATTGGATTTTTGATTCAGCAAAGACTCCTCGACTAGCCACTAAGAAGGGACAGGAATGTGACTAGCAATAGGAATGTTTGGGAAGGAATTTTCTTATGGATAGCAGATTCTAGCCAATATACAGTCACTTCCCCTCCAAGGTAAGAAGTTTAATCTTTACTGTGGCACACTGTACTAAAGGCGATACAACCATACTCCTGTCAGTCAAATGCATCCTCTGAACAACTTCAGGACCTTTTCATCAAAATACAAAATACTACTAACAGTTAAGTGCTAGTTGCACGTTGTAATAGATCTTTTTATCAATATACATATATATGTGCATAAAGTCAGCAATCTTTCACAGAAAAGGAACTCAATCTCTTCCTGCTGTCTAAAAGATGATGGGAGATTGATTAAGACACACCTGGTCAGATACTGAAAATAAACCTAGGTCTTATTTCACTCGCAACTAATTTGTTGATAGTCTGGCTCAAATGACCCATGAACACATTCAGCAGGCTATCTTGTCCAAACTCTGGAAGCTGAAGTATCTGTGCCTGCAGGTCAGGCACAGAGAAAGTGTGGAGCAAAAGTGTATAGGAAGGAAGATCCCTCTCTGGGTAAGGGATTTCATGCTCTTCACATATTTTCCTGATGTAACTGTAAAGCACTGCCCTGACACAAGGACCAAAACTGTATGGAATGGTAGGGCCTTTCCTGGGCTGGGAAAGCACATTAACAAGGCAATGTGGTCATAGATAAATCCATCTCCCCTCCCCACCAAATGGAGACTCCTGAATACCTATAGCTATATATATCTGGGGCTGGCTTCAAGATGTCTGGAAAGACTCAAAGGAGATAGATGTCAGGCAGAAATCTCGGCTTTATCTACTGAGCGCTGATTACAAACTGCTTTTTTCCTTTCAGTCTTAAAAATTTGTTAATGTGTTTATACTTCCCATGGAAATCAGCTAGGCATTTATTACTTGAAAATAAGGCCAATATCTTCACTCATGTTTTCAATTTCTCAGAAACTCCTTATTTCTTGAGACCATTCTTGAGAGAGATGGAATCAGTACCCTGCTTGTAGTCACCTTCCATTACAGAAAAGGCAATGCAGGTAGTTCACACTATCTCAAATACTTGTATCTTCACCATTCATGGCATTGTCCTTGTGTAGCTGAGAACAGGGTATGGTATTCATAGTTAATATAGCCTTACTTTCTGTCAATAGTACACAGAAGTACCATTTAAGGTAGACAAATAAAAAATCTGTCCCAGTTAACAGTAATTTGATACATATTCCTGGCAATTACTGTCACCACAACACTGGAATGAGTGTTCCCCTAATACAGGAGCAATTATTTGAAGAACACCTGGCATATGGCTAGTGCTAACCACAAGTGTTTAGAGACAATTTGTCAGCCACAGCTGTGTGTATGACTTATGCACCACCAAAATACACTTCCCCTACACATGGAAGTATATAACCTCCTACCTGGATTTACAAGGCTGATTCTAGCTTTCCCACTGGAGGACAGAGTACCAGCACCAGCTAATTGCTAACACTTCACGAAGATAAGGGCCTCCAAGATGACCACTTCTTCATTTACATGCATATCTTAGAGCTTTTTTTTAATGGTGCACAGCATGTTGCAGTTGCACAGGGGAGAAAAAAGGGTTCTTCCATTATTTTGTTTTTAGCAGTGAAAAGGAAGTACAATTTTCTTTGAATAGAATGCTGAAAACCAGTAGCCATAGACTCTTAATAGAATTCATAATGGTTTTCACTAAGAACAATGTAATTAGATCCAAACTGCTAATACATTTGATGCAATTACAGAGAAAATAGGTCTCCTGTAATTTAGTCTGTACATTACTCTTTGCTGAAACAGTTCTTCTCTAACAGATAGATATTATAGTAAGATTAAGTTCCTTAATTTAAGAATTTTTTTTAAGAAAGGAAATGACCACCTGTTTCCTTAAAATGACAATAAGGTGACAATCTGTTTTGCTGAAAATATTTTTCAGTTGCAATGACTGACTTACAGTTCTGCCCACTCACAACTCCTTTTTCCAATAAAAAGTAAAGCACGTGGCTCATAAAATAATCAATAAGTATTAGTAATGGTTCACTAATAAAAAGAGAAATGAAATTAAAAATTTCCTTGATCACCAGCTATTCAAGTGATCAATTCAAATGTTAACATGTGATTTTCCCCACTTAATATTCAGCTTAACTTATTTCATGATATGTGATGTTTATCATTATGCTACTGAGTATTTTGCAGATAGTCAGTTTCTTCTATTACTGAACTTTCCTCACTCATTTGCTTGGTGCTCAGTTAAACAAGAAGGCTTCTTCTGACAAACAAATTAAGTAATCTTTTTTAATGATAATTAACGAATAATAAGTTTGAAAAATAAATTTCAAAATTCAATAAATAATGCTTGTATTCTGCAGCCACGGATACATTTTTCCCCTTTTATTTTTATCTACAGTTATATCTATTGCTATTAGAGTTTTACTTTTTCTTTTTTTCCCATCAATGGACTTTTATGCTTAAGATATTATTTTATTAGGTATCTTGATGAANAAGCACCATTTTTGCAACAGTGTCATAGACATGAGACCTGATGTACACAACTGATGTGAAAAAAATTAGAGCAGGCCATAGCCTCTTCTCCATCCTTTTATATTTCTTTCTCTTGGTGTGTGTTTATTTATAAAAGCTTAAAACTACATATAGAAATTTAAAACTAATTCTGCTACGGACTTCAAAGGAGCTACAGTTGAATTTATAAAAATGAAAAAATATACATTTGTTTGAAGTTAATTAGTGTTTTGACAATCTCGCCTGAGATTTACAAATGTCAATTTTGCATTACAGTTACTCTGGTGATATGAACTGCTATCATCTTACTAATGTAGAAAATGGGTTTTAGACTGGAAAAATCTAATATTCAGAAAAAAAAA